>CAUYPK010014186.1:0-18778 GCA_963574355.1 Loris lydekkerianus
AATGTTTATTGCAACTCAATTCATAATTGCTAAGTCATGGAAGAAGCCCAAGTGCCCATCGACACATGAATGGATTAATAAACTGTGGTGTATGTACACCATGAAATATTATGCAGTCTTAAAGAAAGATGGAGACTTTACCTCTTTCATGTTTACATGGATGGAGCTGGAACATATTCTTCTTAGCAAAGTAACTCAAGAATGGAAGAAAAAGTATCCAATGTACTCAGCCCTACTATGAAGCTAATTTATAGCTTTCATATGAAGGCTATAACCCAACTATAGCACAAGACTATGAGGAAAGGGCCAAGGGAGGAGAAGGGAGGGGGGAGGTTGGGGTGAAGGGAGGGTAATGGGTGGGGCTACACCTACGGTGCATCTTAGAATGGGTACAGGCGAAACTTACTAAATGCAGAATACAAATGTCTACGTACAATAACTAAGAAAATGCCATAAAAGGCTATGTTGAACAGTTTGATGAGAGTATTTCAGATTGTATATGAAACCAGCACATTGTTCCCCTTGATTGCACTAATGTACACAGCTATGGTTTAACAATAAAAAAAAAAAAGACATGAAACTATAAAAATACTAGAAGAAAGTGCAGGGAAAACACTTGAAGAAATTGACCTGTGAGAATATTTTATGAGGAGGACCTCCCCCCCAGGCAATTGAACCAACACCAAAAATACATTACTGGGATCTGGTCAAACTAAAAGGTTTCTGCACAGCCAAGAACACAGTACATACAGCAAGCAGACAGCCCTCAGAATGGGAGAAGATATTTGCAGGTTATGTTTCTGACAAAGGTTTAATAACCAGAATCCACAGAGAATTCAAACATATTAGCAAGAAAAGAACAAGTGATCCCATCTCGGTGTGGGCAAGGGACTTGAATAGAAACTTCTCTCAAAAAGACAGGTGCACGGCCTACAGACACATGAAAAAATGCTCATCATTTTTAATCATCATAGAAATGCAAGTCAAAACCACTTTGAGATATCATCTAACTCCAGTAAGATTAGCCCACATCACAAAATCCCATAACCATAGATATGGAGAAAAGGGAACACTTCTGCACTGCTGGTGTGAATGCAAACTAATACTTTTGAGAGAAGTGTGGAGATCACTTAGGGATCTAAAAATAGACTTGCCATTCCATCTTGCAATTCCTCTACTAGGTATATATCCAGAAGACCAAAAATCACTTTATAACAAAGATATTTGAACCAGAATGTTTATTGCAGCCCAATTCATAATTGCTAAGTCATGGAAGAAGCCCAAGTGCCCATTGACCCATGAATGAATTAATAAATTGTGGTATATGTACAACATGGAATATTATGCAGCCTTAAAGAAAGATGGAGACTTTACCTCTTTCATGTTTACATGAATGGAGCTAAAACATATTCTTCTTAGCACAGTATCTCAAGAACGGAAGAAAAAGTATCCAATGTACTCAGCCCTACTATGAAACCAATTTATAAACACTCACACTTCCATATGAAAGCTATAACCCAACTACAACCCAAGATAAAGGGGAAAGGGGGGGGGGGAGAATGGGCGGGGGGAAGGTAATTGGTGGGACCACACCTATGGTGCATTTTACAAGGGTACATGTTAAATCTACTAAATGTAGAATATAAATGTCTTAACACAATAACTAAGAAAATGAAGTGGAGGCTATGTTAACCAGTTTGATGAAAGTATTTCATTAATGAAAATATTAAATAATAAAGTAGTGCATTAATGTACATAGGTATGATTTAATAAAAATAAATAAATAATAACAATTATGGGCGGTGCCTATGGCTCAACGGAGTAGGGCACCGGCCCCATATGCCGGAGGTGGCAGGTTCAAACCCAGCCCCGGCCAAAAATTGCAAAAAAAAAAAAAAAGTTATAGCATAAGCCCATAACTTACCAAACAACCTTTTAATTTCAGCTTCTGGAACATAAAATGGTGGGCCTAAGTGAAAGAGAAATGTCGTAAAGATTAATTCTATAAATCTTTTAATTCTAAAGAGAAATAAATTCTCAGGACCCACCTCTCAATTTATTAAAAAAGTAAATAAATAAAAATTAAAAGGATAGTACATTATGACCAGCAGGGCCTATCCCAAGGATGCAAGGTTGGTTTAGCATTCAAAAATACATCAAGTAGACTCAGTGCCCGTAGCACAGTGGTTATAGTGCCAGCCATGTACACCGAGGGTGGTGGTTTCGAACCTGGCCCGGGCCAGCTAAACAACAATGACAACTGCAACAAAAAAATAGCTGAGCATTGTGGTGGGCGCCTATTGTCCCAGCTACTTGGGAAGCTGAGGCAAGAGAATTGCTTAAGCCCAAGAGTTTGAGATTGCTGTGAGCTGTAACACCACAGCACTCTACCAAGGGTAATAGCGTGAGACTCTGTCTCAAAAAAAAAAAAAACATCAAGTAGTTCACCATGTTAACAAACTATAAAAGAAAAAAATGATCATCTCAATAGATAAAATACTAACTTGTAAACATTCAACAATATTCAATTCTAATAAAAATTCTCATCAGTATAGAACCAGAAGAGAGCATCTTCAGCCTGATAAAGAATATCTACAAAGAGCCTACAGTAAACATTATGATGTAAGAGTAAACACTTTCTTCTGAGGATAAGGAACAAGTCAAGAGTGTCTGCACTCACTGCCTCTACTCAATGTTGTACTAAAGGCTCTAACTAGAGCAATAGTGTAAGGAAAAAAAATAGTGACATTCAGATAGGAAAAAGAGTAAAACTCTTTACTCACAGACGACAGGATCATCTATGCAGAATATCTGATGGAATCAACAAAAAAGTTACTGGCAACAATAAGTGAGTTTAGCAAGCTTGCAGGATACCATCTCAATGTGCAAAAATCAATTAGATGTCTATACTATAGCAACAAACAATCACAAGTTGACATTAATAAAAAAATACCATTCACAGTAACATGAAAAATATTACAATACTTAGAGATAAATCTGACAAAATATGTGAACGGGTTTATACAATGAAAATTACAAAATACTTCCAAGAGAAGTTAAAACCAAAATAATTATGAAGAGATGTACTATGATCATGAGTTCATGAAGACTCAATATTGTTAAGGTGATGTAAATTCTCCCAACTTAATTTATAGATTTAATGAAATCTAAGTAAAAATCCTTTGGAAGCTTTTTTATAGCAATTGACAAGTTAATTATAAAATGTATAAGGAAGTACAAAAGACCTAGAATAGCCGAGATAGCTTTGAGGAAAAATAAAAAGAGAGAGAGAACTAAGTTGTAATACTAACACTATGTGATCCCAAGACTTATCATAAAGATATTGAAATCAAGACAGTGCAATATTGCATAAAGATAGAGAAACAGATCAACAGAACAGAAAGAGTCCACAAATAAGACTCATATGTATACAGACAACTGATTTTTAACAAAAAATGCAAAGGCAATTCAGTGGAGAAATGACAGTTCCTTCAAAAACTGGAACAATTGGATACCCATAGGCAAAAAGAAAAATAAACTTCATCCGTCCCTAAAATCATACATATATAAATTAATTAAAAATATATGATAGATATAAATATAAAGCCTAAAGTTATATAATATTTAGGACATTAGAGAATGTCTTTCCAACTTGATCTAAGCAAAGATTTTTAGATTCACCATCAAAATCATGGTACATTGGAAATCCCCAAATTTTAAAACTTCTGTTCCCTATAGACACTGTTAAAAGAATATAACACAAGCTATAGATTGAGAGAATCACATATTTCATAAATCATATAACTGATAAAGAACCTGTATTCCAGATCAAATATATAAAGAACTCTCAAAGCTTAATAAGAAAGCAAGCAAGTCAGTTTTTTTAAATGGTCAAAATATTTGAACAAACACTTCACCCAAGTAGATATACAGATGGGAAGTCAGCACATGAAAGAAGACTCAGTCATTAGTCTTTAGAAAAATGTAAATTCAAATCACATGTCCCCACTATACCTATTAGAATGGTTAAAATTTTAAAGTGCTGCCAAGGATGTGGAGAAAAGAGGACTCTTATATACTTCTGGTGGGAATATAAAATGGTACGATCACTTTGGAAAATGGTTTCTCAGTTTCTTAAAAAGTTGAACACGTACCTACCACACAAACCAGCTATTTTACACATAGATGTTTACCTAAGAACAAATGAAATCATATGTCCATGCAAAAACTTGAACGTTGAGTGTTCATAGCAACTTTATTGTTATATTACTACCCAAAAACTGTAAACAACCCAATGAATGGGTGAAATAAACTAATTGTGAGGTGTCCACACAAGGGACTCAGCAATAAGAAAGAATGAAATACTGGTACATGCTACAACACGGGTCAAGCTCAAAATAATTAAGCTGAGTGAAGACAGAAAAATAGTACAGGCTGTATTAATCCATTTTTATAAAATTATAGGAAATGCAAACTAATATGTACTGACAGAAGGCAGATCAGAGGTTGTCTGAAAGGTGGGTGGAAAGAATTATAAAGGGCTGCAAGGAAACTTTTGAAGGTGATGGATAAGTGTATTGTCTTGAGTAAGGTTATGGTTTCACTGGTGGAGACATATGTCAAAACTTGTCCAATTGTACACTTTAAATACATGGAGTTTATTATATGCCATATATGACTCAAAAGGGAGATTTTTAAAAAGCATTTTAACTGGAGGCATAGAAGGGTAGGTGGATGGATGGTTGAATGGATAAGGTCACCTTCCCTTTACTTGTGGCCTAAGACACAGGATGTTTCCCTACTGAATTTTTTCAAGCCTGTCTTATCACTACGAGGTTCATTTGTCTCCCTATTCATACCACATTTATTGTCTGTCCCAACTCCTGCCATCCCTATGGATGATCACTAATTGCATTGCCATTAGATTGGTCTCCCCTCTGGGAAATGATCACTAATTGCATTGCCATTAGATTGGTCTCCCCTCTGGGAAAGGACATTTATTAGTTCAGAGCATTTCCTTTCCTTACCTCACTACAGTCCTGGGACCCACCTTAGTGCACAAAAGGCACTCAATAAACATGTTTGGTTAGTTGATTTACTAATTAATTGAAAAAGCTATCAATTCCATAAGTTGTTCATTGTTTTCAAAATCCTTTGAGATCTAGAGAATTGTGTTTTTACTAAACTGCTTGCCATCACACACACACAGAATCTCTGACTTTCTTTCACATTTTTCATAATTGCCACATCATTCTGTTATAATGGCTCTAAAAATAACCAAACAAGTAAATGTACCACTTAAATTTTATAAACAACAGCCCCCCTATTGGCAACTCTGGCTAAATTAGACTGAGCCTTTGCAAGGTCTGTGTTTTGCCAGAAGCTGGCCTCCTACCCTCCTCCCTCTTGTTAAAGTGGTTCTGGAAGACTCAAGTAGAAACCACAGAGTGAACTGAAACAATGGATTCGTGGAACATGGCGATGAGGAAAGGGAGCCAAAGCCAAGCAAAGTCGTCTGCTTAGGCAAAAGTACTGATCCAGCAAATTTCTCAGAAAGCTCCAGGTACATTTATAGCACTGAAAAGCTTTTGGGAACACGGAACATTCAGGTTGGTAGAATCCTGGCTCTGAGAGGTACTGGGAACACTGCATTCCCTCCTGGCTTAGATAGCAAAGAACCAAATGTTGGGTTTATGAGTCTTTTCCTGACCTCAGAGAGACATCTGGCCTCCCTTTGCCTTCATTTCTTCCTTCGTTTAATGGAATTTATTTTGCCCTATTTGACTCATAGAACATACAACAATACACATGTAAAGGCTGTTCACTATTGACTTAGTATGTTTGAAGGGTCATTTCATTTTTGCAAGCATCATCTGTTTTTTAATGCCTCTGCTATAGCTGGTGTAACTGAGGTTCACAGAGATGAAAGAATTTAACCAAGATTGTGCTGCCACGTATGCTGTATGGTGGAGTGAGGATTGGAACTTGGTTCTACTTGGCTCGAGAACCCTAGTGGTTTCAACCTCTAAACTGCTATGGGACTCAGATTTGTGATTATAGGTAATAAAATACAAACCAAGGAGAGAAAGGAACCTATTGAGCCTTTATGATAACAACAGCATAGTACATCAGTCACAAATATGAATTGTTCTCAGATTGAAAAGTGAAAGTAATATCATGTTTCTTTGTCTAAACCAAAAATAAACCAGTTCAAATCCATCTCAAGAGAACAGGATTATCAAGAAGTTATCAATCATTTCTTAGACTCTCCCTCTCTACTCTCCAAGATGCTCTTCTTTCTATGGTCCTAGAAAGTCCCAAGTCACATTCAGCAGCCAGCTTCCTATTGACCATCTAATGGTGCTCAGTTCTCTTTCCTACTAAGGGATAGGGAGTGGCCAGGGAGCCCTCTGGCCACCCACTCCTCAGACCCTGGCCTCAGACCCAAAGAGCCTGGCCCTTCAGAAACAACCTAACACTTTGGGGCCAGAACTCTTTCTTCCTTTCTCAACTCCCAAGAACCAAAAGTTTAATGAAAAACATCTGGAAGCTCTTCTTTTCTGAAGAGTCCAAACTCACATGTTTAGGACACGAAGACCCATTTATCCTCCTAGGCAAGAGAAGAGAAAGAACATGTCATCCTTTTCTGATGAACATCCAGGTGAGAAAATAAGACACAATTCATTCAACAGGAGATTCTGCCATGTTTAACTCCTAATGAATTGCCCTGCTGCACCAACATTATCCCATTTAATCTTCGCGATAGCTTTATAGGTGGTTTGTTTCATGGAGATTAAGGAGTTTACTCAAAGTTTGAGCCGAAGTGCACTGCTTGGTTACACTCTAACCAAGAGAACTTGTCCACAATGTGGGAAGATCACAAGCCCTGAGAACAGGCATAGCTTTAGGAGGAAAATACATGTAAGAGAGAAGGAAAAGGGAAGCCTTCCCCAGCCAGCCATCCACATCAGCCTGAACAGCCCAGGTTGTCAGGGGTGACAAGAGGCAGCATTGCCTGGTAGTAGCTATGGTCCCTGTTAACACTTATTAAACACCTACTGTGTACAGGTATTACCCCCAACGTTACAGATGAGGAAGCTAAGGTTTAGAGAAAGTAAAGATCTTTCCCAAGTTTGGGGGGCCAGCAAATGCCAGATGTAGGATATGGATTTAGGCAATTACATTCCAGAGATTATATTGGCCCTAACATTATCTTTACCACCTAAGCTCATGGAGCCACTGTTATTGCTTTTTCTTTTATTTTTTTAACAACTGAGGAAGTAAAAGCTTGAGGACATGAAATAATTTTCTCAAATTAGTAATAGAGCCAGAATCCCATTCCTAACTATAATCGGCCTGCTCTTCTGTTTGTCCACGCTAAAGGAAAGTACTTTGAAAAGTTAAGGAGAACACATAAACCTACACTTAATTTTTTTCCCAAATTCTATTTTGTCCTTGCCCTAAAAAGAGAGATAGTAGATCTTTCTTCAGGTTATTGGATCACAGGATCTAGGGGGAAACAAAGATCATGGTATGGTTTCTGAGAGGGCTTTGCTCAAACACAGAGACCATTTGATCTGTGCTGAAAAACTTGTAAAAAAATCTCTGAAAATAATAATAGTAATTTTTTATATGGTGC
This sequence comes from Loris lydekkerianus, assembly GCA_963574355.1. NCBI lineage: Eukaryota > Metazoa > Chordata > Mammalia > Primates > Lorisidae > Loris > Loris lydekkerianus. The sequence goes on from CAUYPK010014186.1 coordinate 7,640, forward strand.
TTACTACGTGTAAGGCCCTGTTCTAAGCAATTTATAAATGTATAAACTATTCAATCCTCCAAACAACTTTGCTATTAGGTCAGTACTAGCAGGGTGTGCTCTTAAAAGTTTAACAACCAGCTCTCAAGGGCAAAGTCTTGATTTGTGGCATTTGCCAATGCCCCTGGTACAAATATTCCCATTATGGCCAACAGCATCAATGTGACATCATGAATCTCAGAGCTGGGAAGATTCCACATTCTCTACCACTGAGAAGATGTGCCATGTATCACTGCCACCATGCAAGTCCAACAGACACGAACAGCCTCAAGACCATAGATAAAAGTAAAATGGAGTCAAATAATTAGGAATTGCTGAGTTCTGAGTATTTATTACCTTTCGTTTTAACAGCGAGCTTATAAAATTTAATTTTTAATATGGCCTGTATTTAACAACCAGCTCTCAAAATTGCTGATAATTAAACCGTGGGCTTTCCTGTGCTTGCTCTGAACTGGTTGAGCATTAACTGGTTGGTACTATTATTGCCATTTTAGGGAGGAGGAAACTGAGACACAGAGGGGCTGGACGATCTGCAGAAGGCCACGGGGCAAGCAAATGGCAAAACCAGAATTCAGACCTAGACCGTCCAGCTCCAGAATGCTGCTCTCCCCACCCAGGGGAAGGCTTCTCTTGCAAGACCGCCGTGTCTTTCTGCTATCAGCCCATAGGTTTTCCTTTGTGCTTCTCCAGGTGGCAGACAACTGCCTTTGACTGATGAGTCCCAGAAGAGTTGGGGTTCCGTGAGGTGTCTTTCCAGGACCCTGGAGAAGGAAGAGTTTAAGGCACCCACCTCAGTCCGCAGCAAAGGGCCTGGGACCTTGCGACAGGCTGCAGAGGACCACACCTGGCTGTGCTCCGAGGCTCAGGCCTTGCCCTCCAGGCCCGACTGCGCCTGCGTTCAACCGCACATCCATTAAGCAAAGGAGGGTCCCTTAATGTAGCACAAATTATAGCTGGAACACAAGCAAATTGCCGGCTTTTACTAGCACATAAACTGAGCGGAACCTTTGAGATAGCTCCGCATTACCCTAAACGGCATCCATAATTCATACCTGCGGCAGAAATGCTTCCCTCTCGCAGGGCTGGGGCCGATCTATTATTGATGGGCCCCTAGGAAGGCCACGGCGAAGCGTTTCTCATGCCCCAGCCATCTGCCCGCGCGGTCAATTCCTCAGGCGGCAGCGGCACATTTATCCATCAGAATCAACTCCCAATTAGTTTCCTAGCAGGACTGGGAGAGGGGGAGCATTTATTTGAGGAATAAAAATGAATGTTTCTAGAACAGTACCCCCAGCCCCACCCCTGTGACGCTAATCAATACGTACAGAACCAGCGAGCCGCAGGCAAGCGTTCGTTTTCACTCAGAAATGCTTTGAAAGTCACAGGGAGCAAAACTGAAAAAACGATGCCCCGCTCTCCCCGCAAAGGGTTGGATGGCTAGGAGTTTCTTGCTGTCTGTGGAGAAGCCACGCAGCATTTAAGTCACTGCAGAGAGCAAAGGTTTCTCGGCACCCTCCCAACCCCACTCAGGACTGGAAAAAATTAGGAAGTACAAACTCTATTAGAGGCTGTTTGTAAAAGGCCTGTAACAATTCTGTGAGATAAGTATTGATTTTTCTCCCCCATTTTATAGATGGGGAAACTGAGATTAAATCACTTGCCCAAAGCTACACAGCTAATCTGTGGCCGGGACATGATTTGAGCAGATTCCCGAGTCCTTGGGCATAACCACTACTCCATGCTGCCATCTTCAGGAAGAGGGACGGACACCTGCAAGCTATTTCCAGGGGATCACAAGCACCTAAGGAAATTTGGACGGTTACCTGCAAAAACACCCAACCTGCTGATACTAACCCCACTTTCAATGAAGATGAATACTGCTTTCTTTTTTAATGCTATTGCCATTTCATTTGTGATTTATTGTTTTATTGAATTATGGGCTAATTTTTAAATAACCAAATAATAAATGGCTACAGATGGTTTTAAAAAACTACATTTTTTTAAAGTGAGTATTGGCGGGGGAGGGCCTTGGAGGATGGATCATCAAAGGGGTACCCAGAATTTAAAAGGGAAAACCACAGAGATGGTCCAGCTGGCATGAAGTCCCTGATGGGCCAAGGTCATGGATCTACCTATGAACTAAAAGCAAGACAGCACGCAGAGCTAAGCGTGGAAGAAGAGAACGTGAAGCCAAGTTTGAGTAACTACAGAACATCAACTGGAAAGTCCAAATTGGTTGCCCAAATGATGAAGCAGCCCAGCATCCATGGAACCAGGAATAGAAAACCCATAGACAGTGCTCAGTATTCACCACACACCAATTTAAATCCAAGTTCTACCATTTCTGTTAGTGACTGGCTTTAGGAAAGTCTCCTAATCTCTCCAAACCCTGGTACACACACTGTAAAGTGCAGATGATAATAGTACCTGCCTTATAGGCCTGTGAGGAAATTAAGTGAGGAATGAGTTAAACAGCTGCCACATAAAATAGCAGTCAATCCATGGACTCCGACAGCAGTCCATCTTTGAGGACAGATACCTATGCCAAAGACATTACCTGAAGCTGGCATTTAGAGAAATCCTCAGTCAAAATGTGTGTGCTGAGAGTCAGGAAAAGGGTGGACATACACATTCCCTGGGCTTCAGTGGGTTTATAATGAGAAAGACCTTGACCCAGTCTTGTTTCTAATGCAGGAGGCAAATCGCTCCAGTAAGGCTGAGTCTACATTCCGTCTCTCCTGGGGCAATCCCAAGCCTGATCTAAATCGATGTATACCTTTTCAGTATTTTTAGTGCTTCCTTTTGCTCCCTGAAAATGTCCCACTTAGGATGACAAATTATATGGCCACCCTCCAAAAAACTTATCTAGACTTGACACAAGTATTCCAGTGCCAGAGACCACTAGCCAGCCCACTCTCTTCTCATCTTAAAAATAGAACCTTCATTTTCAGCTGGGCACATGAACTTCTATCCAGGGATGGTGGAAGGAGTACATTTCTCAGATTCTCTTGCTACTGGGTATCATTATGTGACCAATTTCTGGCTAAGAATATATAAGCGAAAGGTTGTACGTGACTTCAGGGAAAGGTGGCACCTTCTTTGACCCTTCCTCCCTTCTGCTGGCTGGAATGCAGATGTGATGGCTGAATTAGAGCTGCCATTTTGAATAAGGAGGGAGTGGTCATCTGCTGAGAATGACAGAGCATCAGAGTAGAGCCTGCCACCAGCTCTGAACTACATGTCTATGGATTTCATTTTTAGAGGAAACAAAATTCTATCTATAATAGCATAAACTACTTTTATTTGAGGTTTCCATGATTCACAGATAAACATGATCCTAACTGATATACCCAGAAACCAGATAAGGATCCTCAAGTTCTCCATCTCAGGTCATTGGGGATGGATGTTGGCCTGGAGTAGGAAAGGCTGTAGTGGCTGCATGATGAATAGGTGCTTGTACTCAAGTCAGGCAGATCTGAGTTCCTGAGTTCCATTTTAGTAGCTGTTTTATTCACTGGGGCAAGTTACTTAACCTCTGTGAGCCTCTATTTTTTTTAATCACTAATGAGTGGATAAAGTTAGTAATTATATCCTAGTTTGGTGTGAAGATTTAATGACATAATTCATATGATGCTCTGAGCACAATGCCAAGTACATTGTAAGCCACCCACAAATGGCAGTCATTACTACTGCTATTATGACTGCTGTTGTTTCTTGTTATTACTACTGCTTAGGAGTCCTGCAGACACTGTTTCTGCACTTATATCCATGACCATACCTGTGGCAGGAAGCTGGGCTTGGAATCACCCTCAAATTTATCTCAGGGGTGTCTATGGCCAATCTTTGTAGCTTTAAGCTATCTCCTGGGTTGTTGGAGCTGCCAGCAAAAGGCAAAGATTCAATTTTACAGCCAGGACCTTACCCATTGCTCCCAGATATGGGACAGGAGGGAGGTCTAAGAACCAAATATCTCTAGAATGGCTCCCAAGTACCCAAGGAAAGACTGGACCTGAGAGAAGGATATTTCTCCCAGAATCTGTGGGTCAGGTAAGACTGAGCCCAGCAGACTATCTCTTCCCTGTAGCTATGGACACCCCAAGTCAGTGGCTATCAAATTCTGGTGGGTATCAGAATCACCTGGGGAAGCTGGAGAGCATGCCAAGACCAGACCCTGTCTGCCTTCAATGAGCGTGGGCTGCCATACTTATTAGCAAGCTCAGTGATTCCAGGCCAAAGTTTGAAGGCCACTTTCTTAAACTTGGAGAAAATCTAGAGCCAGCATAGCAAGGAGAAGGAGGCTAAGATTGGTAAACCAAATAAAATGTCTAACTAGAGGGCAGCGCCTGTGGCTCAAAGAAGTCGGGCGCCGGCCCCATATACAGGAGGTGGCAGGTTCAAACCCAGCCTCAGCCAAAAAGTGCAAAAAAACAAAAAAACAAAAAACAAAAAATTAAAATTAAATAAAATGTCTAACTAGGACACCAGAGCAAGAATGAGAGGCCAACTCCACTCATTTCTTTGTAATCCCACTCTCCTGCTGGTTCGCGCCCCTGTTCCCTCTTACCAGGATGGCAGCTGCAGCCTCTCCAGTATCACTGCTGCCTCTGGACCACTGCAGACAAGGTGATCTTTCTAAGTCACACATCTGATCATGAGGCCCCTGCCCCACACCATGATTAAAACCCATCAAGGGCTGCTTTGTCTCCTGGATAAAGCTCACAGCCCCTGGCGTGGTCTATAGAACCCTTATGACAGAATCCCTGCTTTATTTTTCTAGTCCATTGATTCTCAACCAGAGGCAATTTTGCCCCACCCTCAGGGGACCTTGGCAATACCTGGAGACAATTTGGGTTGTAACAACCAGAGGGGGTAGGTGCTATGGCTGTCTAGAGGGTAGAGGCCATGGGAGCTGCTAAACATCTCACAATGTACAGGACAGCCACCACAACGTTATTCAGTGCCAAATGTCAATAGTCCCAAAGCTGAGAAACTGCCCCCTAGTATCACCTCCTGCCACTTCCTCACCACTCTATCCGCCAGCCTCTCGGGCTTTATTCCTTTCATCTAATGTGCTGTTCTGTCTCTGAACCTTGAGTCTTTTCACAGGAATGCCCTCCTCCCAGAGTACTTTTCCTTCTACCCCTTGGTTTGGCTAAATTCCCTGGGCCTTTTTAGTCTCAGATGTCTCTTCTTCAAGGAAACCTCTCCCTCCAAGACTAAGCCAGGGGCCAGCACTTACCACATGGTGCTATAATTTCCTGTCTTCTTGTCTACCTGTCCCACAAACTTCTATGTGTCATGGGGCCAGGATTCAGGTTGTGTCCAATTTTGTAGCCACCTATGCCTACCACAGCATCTGGAATGCAGCAGGTGTTCAGTGAATGTTAGTCGAATGGATAAATGAATAGATGAATGAATGAGGTATTAAACTATCAGGCCAGGAAATAAGAGCTAGACTGACAGCACTTGTAGGCAACCCATACTGTAAAAATAAGAAAATTGTTTTTTAAATATGCTGAGCCCAACCTTTGGCCCAGGCCGGCTCTTATAGAATCCTAGTCCTCAAGGACTCACCCCACTGAAGAGCTGGAAACCAGCAGACACTTCTCCCCTTTGCACAAGGCAGGGTCCTCCCTTTCTTCTCTAGATCCTGACACTTCATTTACTTTCTGCCCTCCTTGTTTTCAGTGTTAACAGATGCCTATTCATTACCACCTTCCCCTCAGTGCCAAAACAATAACGCAAGTCTCTCCAAACTTATAACACAAGGGTCACTGCCACTAGCAACTGTCTTCACCATCATCTTCACAGCCTCTTCATGGCCCCGCCAAGCACCTTAAGCATGCTACACCCAGAAGATGCACATCTGTCCTGGACATCCAGGGGGTGCCATTCACATTGTTCTAGGGAAGGGGCTGAAGGTCTTGGAACACAGTGGGAGAAAAGCTCCTGGGACGGTTCTGATTGTGGTCGTAGAGGACACCGCATTTGCTTGGGCAATCACCTTTTTTTTTGTTTGTTTGTTTTTTGTTTTGTTTGTTTGTTTGTTTGTTGTTGTTGTTTTAATTAAATCGTAGCTGTGTACATTAATGTGATCATGGGGCACCATACACTAGTTTCATAGACCGTTTGACACATTTTCATCACACTGGTTAACAAAGCCTTCCTGGCATTTTCTTAGTTATTGTGCTAAGACATTTACATTCCACATTTACTAAGTTTCACATATACCCTTGTAAGATGCACCACAGGTGTAATCCCACCAACCCCCCTCCCTTTCCCTCTTTACCCTATTCTTAGGTTGTAACTGGGTTATAGCTTTCATGTGAAAGCCATAAATTAGTTTCATAGTAGGGCTGAGTACATTGGATACTTTTTCTTCTATTCTTGAGATACTTTGAAGGACCTCTCCTTCCTCCTCCACACTTGGCTGTGGTGACTGCTTCCTTCTGGGTTTTCCTTCTCTCTCTCTCTCTGACTGTGCCTCCCACTGATCTGGTGCCTGAGTTCTTGATGTTCACCTGAATTCCCATATTCCCATCACTCTTCTTTGTATCTGCCTCCTCCTCCCACTCTTCCTAGGTGAAAAGGAGGCATTGAAAGTCTAGAACATGAATGGATCCCAAACCTGAATTGTCAGTAACTCCTATGCAATGCGCTTCACTTCTTATTTTTTGAATCTACCCTCTCATTACTAGCCCTACTGCTTTAGTTCAGTGCCTCACGTGGACTCCTCGCCACATTTCTCCCTCCTCAGGCACATCCCATCCAGCTGCCGGTGAGATTTCTCAGTAGAAGGAGGTTCTCTGTACCCTTACTCTCTTTCATACTTCCTCAGCCTCGTGCCTGGAGAGGACATCTTTCAGCTGCATTAAATCAGAAATAATGTTGTATTTCATCCAATCTAAAACATTCTGATGCTTGCACTTTGTTGCCTTTACAAGAAGGTACCAAAGGGAAATTTGCATGCAACATGGCTGACAGCACTTAGAAATGCATAGAAGTTATGCCACAAGAAAGGATCAATAGTCATAAGACAGACACATGTTTGTCCTGTAAATGGTCCCCCCAAAGAATGTGAGAATTCTCCATGGGGTTCCCAGGATAAAACCAGAAATGAGTCTCATCTGGCTCAAAGACAGGGAACTACAAAAAGATGGATCCAGGATCCTGGACAAGGAAAAGGAGAAGGGAGGGAGGGAGGATAGAAGGAAGGAAAGAAGGAAAGAAGGAAAGGAGGGAAGGAAGGGATGGAGGGAAAGGAAACAAAAGACTAAAAAAAGTCCTTCCAAAAGCCCATCCAATGGAATTCTCTGTGGACAAATGGGACCCACCAGAAATAGTTGATGCCCTCCCCTGGATTCTGACTGTACCCAAATTATTGGTTTTACTGGTCCCATATAGACCTGTTTTTCCCCCCTAATAATAGATGAGGTCCTTCCAGATTTAATGGGTCATAGAGGTGGTATTACACAAGTAAATTCAATCTCATTGTTTAACTGTTCAAAATACCTCACTTTCCCCATGCCAAATGACCTACAGGAGGAAGTCCTAAACATGAAAAAGTAATCATGAGGGTGGGCACTTAGAGAATGTTGAATATATCCCAAAATCCCCAATATATTTTCCCACTCCTTTTTTACTGCCAGACAGCTTATAAACAGCTCTGACTGCAGAACAGTGAGAGGCAATGAGAATGGGAGGCTGCCATGTTGATGTTGTCTAGCCCAGGGTGCCCAAGAGGCCAGCACCCCATCATTCCCCAATAAATCAGGAGGTCATTTTTCACTGAACTGAAGCTCAATACTCCCATAGTTTTCTCCCCTAACCAGGCCCAAGATTGCTCTGTGCTCTTTATTACCTTTCAATGACTTAAGCCCCTGAACTGAATAACTTCATCAAGGTGTCAACCTAAACAGATTTTCCTCATAATGGCTCAACTCTCACAGGTTCTTAATGAAAAATATTGATTCCAAAGGATTAGTTGCAGATTTATGTGTTGGGATGCTGATCTCTCTGTCACCTGACACCTTATCGGTGTATGAAAAAACCTAGTTTTTCTCCGTGGTTTTAAAAAAGCAATCACCAGTTATGTCAGGGGGCAGCTTAGGTCCAGAAAAACAAATATAATTCTGTGTCTGGATCCCATGGAATACTTAACATCTAGTGGGGGAGGGGCGGGGAGAAGCACAAAGACACCTGTCTGCCTTTCCTCATTAGCATCCTCACTGGCTGGGTTTGGGGAAGATCAGAAGCAGAGAAGCTGGGAAAACAAATGTAACAAGCATCCATCCCTCTTGGCACGACTGATCTCTGGGACATAGTCTGGAGAGAAGCATGTCGTGTACACCCTGTCTGAAGCTGGAGACAGCAACTGGAAGGCATTCAACAGCTACTGTCTCACAGTGGCGTTCAATCAACACCAGGCTAGGTCGGCTCTGCCAACTGGCTCTGCTATATACTGTTCTCGAGGGATGAAGTTCAGACTCTGGTGCCTAAATCTCTCCCACAACCTAGAGATGGCTAGAATAGAAAAAGATTCTCTATCGACATGATAGATACTTACGGAGGTTCTACTATGTGCCCAGCTCCATACTAGGCCCTGGGGACACCATGGTCAGCAAAGCCAGATGTGGGCTCCTGCTCTCATAGAGAAGGCTAACAAAACAAAACAAAAACAAACACAAACCCCACCAACAAATAGATTTGCAACTGCAACAAGCCAAGATGCTGGGGGGTGGAGAGGGAACACTAGGCTGCAGCAGCATTTACCTAGTGAGAGAGGTCAACAGAGATGTCGCTGAGGAAGTGATGGTCAAAGTATCCCCAAGGATGAGGAGTTCATTAGAAAACCAGGGAGCTTGGGGGAGCACTGAGGCAGAGGAAATATGTGCAAAATCCTGTTCTCAGGGGAGCCACACGCTGCCAGTGTGGTGGGACAGCAGAGGGAGGTGTTGGTGAGCACGGCACAAGAGAGCTCTGGAGAGGCAGGCAGAGGCTGTGACTTTGAGTCACTACTGGAAGAGTGGTGAGAAGCCACCACAGGATTTTTAGATTTGTATTTTGCAGGGATTACTTGGCTACTTGGTAAAGAATGAATGGCAACAGCTTCCCAGTGAAAGCAGGATGAAGGCGACTGAGGAGGTGACTGCAGTGTTCCAGGCATAAGATGAAGCAATGATGCTGCTGGAGACAGGAGACGGGGCAGATAGAAGAATATTTGGGGAAAAAATCAACAGGCATTGGTGCTGAATTGAATGTTGTATAAGGATAGGATTAGAGAAAGGAGGTAATAGGTATGAGTCTCAGACTTCTTGACTGAGTTGCTCCTTCTCTGTGATGATGACCTCCACATTTTTGGCCATTAAGGATTTCTCTAACCACTGAGAAGCACTTCCAGGCCAAGGTCCTCATTTCCTTTTCAGCTCCTAGAGCAGGGGTTGGCAAATATCTATAAAAGGGCAAGATAAAAAATATTTTAGTTTTTGAACACCGTACAGTCTCTGTTTCAACTATGGAACTCTGCCCTTATATAACAAAAGCAGCCACAGGGCATATATATACAAATGGTTGTGTCTGTGTTCCAATAAAACTTTATTTAAAAAAAACAAAGGGTGAACAAGATCAGGGCCTCTAGCTGTAGTTTGTGGACTCCTGCCCTAGAGGAATGGAAGGAATCTGAAAATTAAGGTGAACAGTTGGATTCCCTAGTCCCAATGAGCTGCAGTATTCCACTGAAGTAGAATTGGCAAACCAGAGGTCTCAGGGAAATAAATCTGTGGGCTGAGGACTCAGGGGGAACCAGGCCCCCTCATGAAAGACCTAGGGTCTGTGGTAGACTTCCAGAACTGGTACTAGACTGATAAAATAGACCTCTAACTTCCCCCCAGCCCTCTTCAGAGTCCCCAACACCTTCTAGAAACTAGGACAAATCCTTCATATTCTCATACATATTCCATACTTATAACAGAAATTTTTTTTAATCAGAAGGGTATACAAGAAGCTAATAAGTGCTTACTTATAGGCCTGGGAATGAGACTGTCACATGTATACATTTTTATGTCTTTTGAATTTTAAATGAAATGAACACATGTCTCGAGTGTCTTCTACTCAAAAAAAGTTCAGTAAAAAGTTCTTCATAAAACACACTGTTTCTGTATCAACAGAAATATATCTCATGCCTGCAATTCTATTTTTCAACTATTGTAAAAGTCCTATATTTATCCCTAAAATCACAACCTGACTTCACACATGGGAAGGATTTTGAGCACAGCAGCATTGCACAGGGCAACCCAGAGTCTGCTGGTAACAATTAAACAAAAGCATTTTTTTCTGGTTTGCTTTCTGGGCCTGTTCTCTCGGTTACTGGTAGTCTACTTCCAGCTTTCTTCTTATGTTTTAAATAACTCCCCTTCTTCAGGTAGTAGCACCCACTTTTACTCTAGGAAACTCCCTCCACCTTCAGTAAAAACAGTTGGGTGGGATTGTCAATGAGGGGTTCTGCCAACCAATGAGAGGTCATGTAACTTAAGCTGGGCCAATCAGATTAGCTCTCCATGGGTAAGTTCAGAAGTGTACCCACACCTGGCCTTGAGGGTGTGCTGGACTTACTAATTCACTTATTTTTTTTTTTAATTTATTTTTTTTTGTTTGTTTTTTTGTTTGTTTGTTTGTTTCTTTTTCATTTCTTTATTTTTTATTGTTGGGGATTCATTGAGGGTACAATAAACCAGGTTACACTGATTGCATTTTTTACGTAAAGTCCCTCTTACAATCATGTCTTGCACCCAAAAGGTGTGGCACACAACAAAGCTACACTCCCCTCCCTCCTTCCCTCTCTTTGCTCTTCTTTTCTGATTTCATTTCTTTTTTTTTTTTTTTTTTTTAAGCAGGAACTCAACTTTATTGCATCAAGCAGCCGCTTATATAGAGCATGGGGAAGGGGCGGGGAAAGCAGGCGGGGGATGAGGTGCGTGACAGGGTTGGGCCAATGGCATGGTACCACGTTGGCTGTATCTAGGTAGAGGCAGTTTCAGGCTGGGCCTTGCTGAGTCATTGCTACACGGAAGTAGCTCGATGGATCTACTTCTAGTCAGGCTC
>CAUYPK010014187.1:0-31482 GCA_963574355.1 Loris lydekkerianus
AACATTCTGCATGAATCCTCATGGCTGTCTTCTTTTATTTTAAATGGCTGCTGCTGTGGGATTAACGTGTTTTTCTTGACATGCCAAATGTAACATTCTGTAAGTGATAGAAAATGTTGTCTTGTGCAGACAGCGTCATGACTCTTGGCAGTCTAAATTTAGTTATTTTAAAGTCTGAAAGCTGCATTATTTTCATCCTAACTCGATATAACTTAGTGAACAAAATTGAGTGTGCCAAATGAGTATCAATCAGGTGGATTTGGCCATCATTTCAAAATTGGAATAAATTTACAAATTTAGCAGTACTAAACTATATACTTAGACTAAAAGTTTATATTTGATAAGTTATTTTTTCTACATTAGAAACGTCACATAGGGAATTACATTCCAGATTTAAAGAAATGAGTGGAAAGGATACAAACCATTAATGTGGTGAACAGGTTATTGTTCATACTTGGAAAGCACCTTATATCATTAAGAAAATAAAGATCAGTGCCTTACAAGACAGACTGAAAGGTATGCCGTAGCTTAATGTTTATAATTTGTTCTTTCACATTAAGGAAGGTAAAGAATGGTCTGAAGATATAACTGTCGATAATGATTAGTAGTAAACCTGCTTTGAGATTCTGTACTGTTAATATTTAATTGAAAATTATCTACTTTATTTCAGAGCTGAGAAACTTAAGCTAAAGGATACAAAATAAAAACTTCACATATTGAACCTCCCAACATTTTTCTTAGGGTTGTTGGAAAGTACAGAGATAAAATTGATTACATTTTCCTTTGTACTTCAAAAAAGTATCCTTAACAATATTGTAACTTGAAAGGATTTTCACCAAGCTATCTTGAAAAATAACTTCTTTCATGGGGTAAGAAGGAAATAAGTTGTTGTAGGTTAATTTACAAGCTATTCAAGTGAGACAATCATTTTAAGTTTTCAGACAGCAAATAAGACCAGTGTGATTTCAGAAAACTTAAGAAGTTTTGATCAGATTATACATTTTTGATGATTGCCTTGGATGAATAGACTGTGCTTTCTCTTTTTCTTCTTTCTCTCTTCATTTTTTCTTGGTTTCAGTCCCATAGTATAACAAGGCATGCATTCTTTCATTTCTATAGTTTTGTAAAGCACTAGTTTTTTTTTTGTTTTTTCCTCAGTTTGAGAGGATTGCTTCTCCCTTGCCTTTGACACATTGGATTAGTTCAGAGGCCTTAATTAGTTTGAAATAAGATTTACTTTTCCAGGTCTTTGAGTTTTGGGGGGGTTGTTTATTTATTTGTTTGTTAGAATGTCTTTAGCCTGTAGTAGCTGAGGTTAGTACTTGATTTTCAATATTTTATAGTAGGAAGTGACAGAGGTCTTTGGTTCATTTCATAAATGATACTTTGCATTTAATTAAAGGTTCTTAAAATGAACAGTTACTGTTGCTTTGTTACTTGCTGGTACAACGAGTTTGTTTTACTTGCACACTTGTACATATAACTAATGTTTTCAAGTGCCTTAATTGTTTAAAAATCTCTGGCTACAAAGGTTTTTAGGGAAAGATTGGTTTACCTCACATTTTTGTTTCCATTCGTAGTAACAGTCTAGGGACCTCACAAAATTTATCAGGATGCCATGGCTGTTAGTTTTTAGTGAGTGCTATAAGATTCATTTGACATATACAAAATTTCCATTCTTCCCAAGGTGGCAAAAATTAGCTACAATGATGTAATTGTCATTTACCCAGGTACCAAACAGAGTGTCAACACATGTAGCAAGTTTTGTGAAAATGTAACTTGAAGTTTCTTCTGTAATCTTGAGCACTGCTGTAACAGTAAAAGCATAATATAAAATTGGAGTTTGCAAGTTTGCAGACACGCTCTTGAAACAACTCGCAGCCTTTTCACTCTTTTCCCTCTTCCTTTAGCAGGTAGTGTCTTGAGCCATTAATAATTTTGGTTTTTTTTTTTTTTAAATCCAGAAGGTATACAGAAACCTTTTCAGATTTTTCATCTGATTTGTTCATACAGATGTACTTCTATCAAATACCTTATTTTACCTTACAGATACTTGTTGCACAGGCAGACACTGCTGTATTTAGAAATTTCTATTTTAGTTCATTAAAAACTGCAAAACAAATCTGTATCATGTACCAAACTGATTTAAAATAAATTTACATGTTTATTGGGGGAAAAAAAGGTAGAATTATCTAGTAAAGGAGTATCAGGCCAGCTGCCTCCAAAACACTCATCCTCTCTCACAATGCTCTTACTGTCATAATTATAGTCACAATAATAATAAAAATCAATACTTTCTGGTGGCTTACTTTGGAGTCTGTACACAGCACTCTAGAAATGTTTTTCAATCACTTAATCTTCCCCAAAATTTTATGAGTTGATATCAGTACTATTAGTATTATTATCACTGCTATCCTCATCTTGAGAGAGATAAGAGTTAGGGAAAGGTTCCAAATTTGGGCACGATCACACAGAGAGGAATGATGGAGCCAACAGCAGCTGAACCCTGAGCTCAGCATGACTGTCCTCTTTTTATGTCACACCTCTCTGCTTGGAGGCCTCTCCCCTCTTCATGCACTTGGATTTTTATGGTCTGCATTAAAAGCAGCCTGGCCCATCCAGTCCACAGCAGAGCTGTCTTTGAAATGCTGCAATCATAGAAAATTTCAAGCTGCTTCTTGAACAGGCAGTCACACAGAGCTGGAGAATGTGATAGCATTCCACTCCACCAGTGCTAGAAAGACCGATTCCACTGAGTGGTAGAAAAGAAAGCCTCTTGCCAAAAGTGTTAGATTTTCTTCTTAAAAACAACGGCCGTCTCTATCTACAGACAACATCACATGCATCCAGCAAGACACCTGACTCATGGCCTCTATTCCAATCTGTGGATTAGGTTCAAACAAGCAGGTGGAGAAAATATGACGCTACCAGAGAGCCTGGGGCCTTTTGTTACCCTGGCATATTCTAACTAGATTATCACCTTTGGTGCTCACAACAACAAGATACTCACTCTTTTTCTCTGTGAAAGCTCGTGGGAGATCGTCTTCCAAATAGAAAAGAAATTGAGAGTCCTGGATAGTCTATGCCCAAGGCACTCTCCAGTAGCTCATTTTCAACAGAGAGTTGAATCTGTTATCATTTGGGGGATATAACCTAGAAAGATGCCATGCAGAGTAAAGTAATAAGAGGTAATAAGAGGAAAATGAATGAGACTCAAAAAAAGGAAGAGAAGAGAGATAATATATCTACTGAAATAAAGTTGGCAGGTCAGGAAACTACAAGACACAAACCCATTGCCTACTGGCCCTGGTGGCTTCCCCTACACCGCACCCACTCCTGACCCACCCACTGTCCATGCTGTAGGAGGTACAGCAATGAGTTAGCCCAGAAAAACTGAACTGGTTCTCCTGAAGGGCTACAAAGACACCAGCTCATACTGGCACTCATATGTGAACTCCCGAAATGATTGACCTTTGGGTTCTGGACACTCCCTGCTTCCAGCAAGGCCATTTCCTGCAACCAGAAATTTCTCCTGGTACATGTCAGAAGTGCATTCTTCCCCCTGCCTTGTCCTCCGTGTATATGTAAAGTGGTAGCAGGGAGGATTCTTCTCATGGAGCACTGTCCACAATTCATCTGGCTCTGCCTAGTGCCCTACACACAATGGGCTCACTCTTTAAATCCTCCCCAATACACTTCACTTTCTTTACCTCTCATCTTGTTACTAGAGGGGGTTATTCTACCCTACAACATGACATTTATAATACAAAACTCAAGAAGAAGCGCAGCTACAGACTTTCCATTTGCCAAAAGAAATTCAGCCGTAAGGAGGCAGAATGATGGACAGGGAAAGCCCTGGCCTGACAACATGGACTGTATATAGTTGGGGCTTAGAAAATTATATCCCAAAACGAAGGCCTCAGAAGCAAAAGATTTTCTCTGACCTTCTCCTGCCCTTTTGTCTCTGGCCCCTCATTCCCCCCAAAATCTAACTCTAGAAACTGGAATCCCTCTTCCCCAAGGTGGGTCATAGAAACCAAAACCCTTTTTCCCCAAAGTGAGACATAAAACTTAAAATGCCACTCAAATTACTCCCCCAACTACCTTTCTGTGTCAAAACTGGCCATGGTGAAATTCTCCAACCCACCTTATGTGACTGTAGGTCATAAGTCCCCATTACAGACAAGGTTCTGCCTCATTCCCAGCAGGAAGGGATGCTGCACAGACCAGCCAAGGAGGGTCTAGACAGAGAGGCTTTGCTGGGTTTCCTGCTTGGTCCATCAGCATTAGATCATACTCTTTGTGTCCAATCATACTTCCACACAGCTGTCCATCCTTTTTTGAACTTCAGCATAGAAAATGGACAGTCTGCACTATATCTTTGGGTCTTCATTCTGATCAAATAAAACTATGATCAAATAAATCTGTATCCCTTTTCTATGAACCTGCACTTTATCAATGATTTTCAGTGAACCTTCAGAAGGCCCCATGCAAACTCTCACTTGGCTCCTACAATTATCTTAGGCCAGTTCTTACAAGCTGGAGGTAAACAGGAGATAACAGCGCCTACTTTGTAGGTTTTCTCAAGTTTTAACAAAGTTAGTGAAAGTTCATTGCCTTTCCACTTGCCCTTCCACTTCTACCCTCCAGTCCTTCTCCCCCAGGATCACGCTTTCATTTCTATTGAATTCTGGCTGTTTTCAGAAGTCAGATTATTTTCACAGAATGAAGTTTCACCACTATTGAGTTATTGAAGGAGAAAAAAATGCCACAGATTTTGAAAGCAATTTCATAACATCATTTCTTAAAACATACTGAGCAATGGCAGTAACATTTATTGAGTTATGTATAAAGACCCTAAAGTGACTACTTTGAAAGTTATAACAGGTATTCTATGAGCTCTGGTCTGTTGAAATAAAATTAGTTAGAGGTTGGTCGGTCATGTCATTGTGAAACACCTGTTCTCTTGAAGACATTTGTGCTCTGCCCCCTGAGAAGCACAAAAAGGAGTAAGCAGTTGTTTTCTTACCTAATTGAGGGAGACATTTTAAGAGTTAAACTAAGAAAATAGTACATAATTTCAAAATGGTGAAACATTTTTTTACCTGTGTAAATAAATCAGGGAAACAATACTCAGGAATCTTTCAGTCACAAATGACGAATCCAATTGGCTTGTTAAAAAACAAAACAAAACAGAAAAGAGGAGTTTATTGGCTCAGGTGACTAAAGTCCAGGAATACTTAGATTCATGAACAGCTAGATCAAAATGCCCATGTGATGCCATAATCTGTTTCTGTCGAGGGGGAAGGGCCAAATAAAGACGGAGGCAGACATCAGAGTCAGGAGTCAAACAGCTACAAGCCAAGTAATCCCCAGAATCTAGGAAAACACAAGGAAGGCTCATGGAGGGAGTGGGGACCCTGCCAACACCTTGAGTTAGGACTTCAAGCCTCCAGAAATGACAGAAAATTAATTTCTGTTGTTTTAAGCCACCCAGTGTGTGGTGACTTGCTATCACAGCCCTAGGAAACACAGATGGAAATGGTATTTATGAGTCAAAGTTAATATGACATCATCAAGAGTTAGTTGCAAGTGGTAGATATGCAGAGGTGTGAAAAAAATCTGGCACTAGTTATTTGGATTAAAGGCAATGAAAACAATATTAACGTTCAGAAATAAGACTTTACCAGCCCACAACATTCTGTGGTGAATTATCTAATTAAACTTAATTCCTGTGATCACCTGGAAGAAATTGACCTGTAAAAGTGATTTAGGGAAACAGCCGCTCTCTGACCTTAGAATAGTATGAAAAACATGAGGAAATCAAAATTGTAGAGTGGCCACTTTGAACAAAACCAGAATGTTTAAATAGAAGAGTTCAAGTCCCTCAATTCTTTGAACTAGGAGGAACTAAAGGTTTTCTATTGTTCTTTAGCAGCACAGCTGAGATAACTGGGGACTGAGCTACTTCAGGCTCCTCAGCCTCACGATTCCTTGCATGACAATTATAGCATTTGTCACAAAAGAGTGGGACTCTAAGAATTTTACTGAGAATGTCTGGCAGGATTTAGAAGATTTGGACTCCCACAAGACTCCAACTCTCCAGAAATCTCTCAGACAAATGAGTCAGCCTCTCTGCCCTGGTGTAATTAGGCTGTACCCACTTTCTCAAAGACACGGTCACTTCCCTGCCCGAGTGAATCACTTTGCAAAAGGAAGCCACTTCCAGTCCGCATCCTCCATCTTTCCCTCCCCTCCCTAATCCTCACAGTCTTCAGATATTAACTACACTAAATGCTAGGAGACTAAGCCCAAGAGGAAAATTTATTGCACTACAGTATGTCACTTACATTTCAGGAAAGAAACTGCACCACAAGGGTTATGAGCATGGGGACCCGCACCCAGCTGCCTGAATTTAAGCTTCCCCTGTGACACTGACTATGTGATCTTCATCAAGATCCTTTATATACTTTTGCCTCAGTTTCCTCATCTGTAAAATTGGAATAATAAGTTTTCTCCTTGGGATTTTTTATAAGTAAAATGATGTGCTTAGAACAGCTGGCACGTAGTAAGTGCTGTGTGAGTTGTGGCTATCATTGCCTGTCACATTGTACCAGTGTGAGAGCACAATCACCCCTTAGCGGAGTTAGACTCCGGCCTTTTCTGCCATCCGGGCTCCACACAGATGGGTTCCACACTTCTTGGATCACCATCACTCTCAGCAGAGATTGAGAAGGACACCAAGGACAGCTTGGTGAGAAGGAATGTATCAACCACTCCCTCAACACACATCCACAAGTCTCTGCCAAACGCCGGGGATTTGCTTGGGCTGTAAGTTTTCAGTGTAAGTTTGTGCTTCTTCCCTCTCCTTGCCTGGCAACTTCTCGGGAACTGTGCTTCTCTCCTCCTCCTCCTTTTTCTTACTTCCTTCCCCTTCCCCTCTTCCTCTTCATCGTCTCTCCTTCTCTCTCTCCTTTCCCCTCACTCCTTTCTTCCTCTGATCGTGTCTGTGCGCGTGCACACACGAGTGTGCCTACGCATTTTCTTTTACTTTTGCCCTCACCTGTTCCAAAATTCTTGGAAGAGGCCAGACCAGGAAATCACTAGTGTCTGAGGTTTCTCAGCAAGCACGCCCTGCTGAGTGGCTGTTTCAGGACCAAGGACAGCACTTTATCCAACTCTCCCACACTTACAATTTTGTATCTACACCTATGGGAATTGTATGATCACAGTTAAGACAAATCTTTTGCAGACAACTCTAAGAAAACAATATTGATAATAAAATAACAGTAGCAATACCTAACATGTATTGAGCATTTAATGTAGAGGATACATATATTATTCCATTTAATTCCTATAGCAACCCTGTAAGTTAGATATTTTTATTGTCTCCATTTTATAGTTGAGAAACAAATTCAGAAAGAGGTCAAGTGACTTGCTTAAGGTCACATGAATAGTAACAATGGTAGTCAGCATCAGAATTTAAATTAGGGATTTATTATTATTATTCTATTTGACATCTCTATTTACCTAAGTTTGCCAGAATTGTTTTTCTGAATAATCTTTCTGTATAAAGCATGGTTTTCAAGGAACACTGTTAGAATAATGTGTAATTCACTTTACAATAATGTGCATTTCACATATGAACTTTACATTGACATGATTTCATTAATCGTGGGGCATTATGTTTCCATAAAGCATGCAGGATTTCCTACAAGGAATTAGATCCTGAGGCTGGAAAGCTGAGAAAAAACATTCTCAATTAACTACTGCCTTCAGTCTTAACCTGTGAGTGACATAGAGTTACGGCCACCAGTAGGAAGGAAATGAGAAAGGCAAATAATAGTCAAGGAAAATTGCTGTTTGAGGGGAATTTTACTAGGCATTTCTGCAGTATTTTGAAATTTTATGCTCACTTTTTAAAATAAAGTTTATTACAGCTTTTTCAAATACATATAAAATTATATAACATACCCAAGAAAAATAAAACTAAAAGGAAAAATTTGCTCATTTTCCAACAAAGACAACCACTCTTGGTTGGGCGTGGTGGCTCCCGCCTGTAATCCCAGCACTTGGGAGGCCAAGGCAGGTGGATTGCCTGACCTCACAAGTTCGAAACCAGCCTGAGCAAGAGCAAATCCCGTCTCTAAAAAATAGCTGGACATTTTGGCGGGTGCCTGTAGTCCCAGTTGCTTGGGAGGCTGAGGCAAAAGAATCTCTTAAGCCCCAAGTGAGGCTGCTGTGAGCTGTGACGCCATGGCACTCTACCAAGAGCAACAAAGTGAGACTCTGTCTTCAAAAAAAAAAAAAAAAGACAACCACTCTATTCACTCTATTTTTTGTGTATTTCTACACAGATTTTTAAAATAAAGTTAATTTTCCCAAGTGGAAAAAGGAGTGGAGTCATCCCTAGGCCACATAGTTTTGCTAAGCATTGATCAGCTGAGCATGCTGGGGGCTACAAGTAAACACTCATGTGAAGGAAGAATACTGTTTGTTTTTTAAAAAATAAAGTATTCAACATTTGTAAGTCAAAGATTTGAGATAAGCGTGTGTATGTTCTGAATTCAAGTTCCAATTATAAACCAAAAATATTGGTGGCTGATTTAACAATCCCATGGGGGGGGGGGGGATATCTCAGGATTTCAGGAACTCCAAAATCAACTTGCTATCTACTTATATACCACTAGGTGGTACTAGGTGATTTTTCTTTTCTCTTTAAGTAAGCTGACTTCAGTGTGTATATGCATGTGAGCACTCCCATTTTACTTCTTTGTGCTTATTAAAAGATGAAAATGAGGGAAAGTTTTGGATGATGGAAAAGTTTTAGAAAAGAATTTTTGTGATGGCTCATACAATGGTCTTGAATTGTATCTTAGTAAAGCTATATAAAAAGGAAGAAGTAAAACTTTTGATACTTGATTTATTCTGAAAATGTATATGCTTTGTCTGCATATTCATAAGAAAACTCTCTGCTTAGCTACAAGGTAAAATTTTAAATTCAATTATCAAATTTGGACATGCTCCGTCATAGTATCTTTGCTCCTTTAATCCATGTACTTTCAAAACTGCCTTCAAAGCAACCTCTGAAAATCACCATAATACTGCAAGTAATTAACAAATATAATTAAGTACATCTTTAAAATATCTTATCCTAAGTCATACAGTGCTTTTAAATAGAAACGACCTTATTTTTAAGTACTGGCCTTTCAACATCTTCTTAACTGGGCAGAGCATCTACATGAAGAGCAAGAACAACAACAAAACCCATCTTTAATTTGGATGATATTCATCATTTAATTTGATTACAGATTTCTCCTACAATTATATACTCCACATGGTGCAGCATATTCTCACTAATCCAGGCATCTCTTGTTAGGAAAATTAGAGCATTGGAAAGAAAGAGAATGTAGTGCAGTAAACAACTTGGCCTCTCAGATCCAGGTTGAACTTCCTGTACTAGGTTCTGTGAACTTGGACAGAATTCAGAAGTCAGAAGTCGTTTGACTTCTCTAGGCCTTTTCCTCATTTGTAATTTGGAATACAACTTCCTCATAGAGATTTTGTGAGATCAATAAGTTTGACGTCAGTATTGAAAAGGGGTTGGAAATGTTACTAAGTCTACCACAGCTAACTCTGCTTGTCAAAAAGTGGCCAAGACAGCAGGATTGTTTGAGGCCAAGGTTTGGAGACCAGCCTGAGCAAAAGCAAGACCGTAGCGCTATAGTAAAATTAGCTGGGCATGGTGTCATGCACCTGTAGTCTCAGCTACTTGGGAGGCTGAAGCAGGAGGATTGCTTGAACCCAGCAGTTTGAGGGTGCTGTGAGCTAGGCTGACACCACTACAGTGTAGCACAGGCAACATCCTATCTAAAAAAAAAGGGGGGGGGCTATCATAAATTCATTTTCATAAAGCTTAATAAAAATAAATAAATAAAATCTCTATTCTACTATTTACAAACCTTGTTAAGAAAGACGTCTTTGTTTTATAAATACAAAGACCAAAAAGCCTTACCTTTGGGATCAAGCTTAAGGTCTGAAGTAGGCAGATAGCCTATTGGTTTTAATAAAGGCGTTAAGGACTTAGATAAACTATTAAAAATTCCAAAAGGGGGATATATACGAAGAAAAGGGTAGTTTAAAAGATGATGTTTAATATTCCATTTTAATTTGCATTATTGCAATATAACCAAGATTTTCATTCCAGTAAGCTTACTACTTAAGGGCCCCGTGTGAGTAGTTGGGGAGGAAATCAGGAAAAAGGAGGTGTATCCCGCCCTTTGCAAGGTATGGAGCAGAAAGAGCAGCTCCAAAAACAAAAAAGATCAAGGTCTTAGGAGCAATACAAATGTGGGTAGTTTCTATTGAACACAAGCCCTAGGATTTCACAGTATTCTTGGAAAGTACATCATATGCTTTTTAGAATATGGGGGAATAAAGGTTTTTTGTGGGATTTTGTTTGTTTGTTTGTTTTTTATAGAGACAGAGTCTCACTTTATTGCCCTCGGTACAGTGCCGCGGCATCACACATCTCACAGCAACCTCCAACTCCTGGGCTTAGGCGATTCTCTTGCCTCAGCCTCCCAAGTAGCTGGGACTACAGGTGAAGTTTTTTCTTTTGTGTGTGTGTGTATGTATAGAGTTGAGCCTCATTACTCATGGATGCCATATTTGTGAATCCATTCACTTACCAAAATTTATTTGTAACCCCCAAATCAACATTAGTGTGATTAGTGGAATTTTCTCCATGATTTCCAGACATGGACAGAGCAGCAAAAAAAAATTGATTCATCCAATGCTCACATTCCCACCTAAGATCAAATAAGTTAACGAATGCTTTACCTTCTTGCATCTATTCTCATCAACTATTTAATATCACATTTTTCATATTTTGGTACTCTTTTTAGTGTACGTAATATTGCTGTTTAAAATGTCCCTCCCAGGTATAGCAGTGAAGTGCTGTCTGGTGTTCCTAAGTGCAGAAGGCTGTGACGAGCCTAAGGAAGAAAATAACATGTGTAGATAAGCTTTACTCAGGCCTGAGCCATACTGCTGTTGGCTCGAGGTTCAGTGTGAATGAATCAACCATTATACAGTAACTGAAGTGTCTTTGAACAAGATCACACTTGAAAGTACTGCAATAAAGTTCTGACTCTAACCACCCAGAGTACTGCAATAAAGTTCTGACTCTAACCACCCAGAGTTAGCATTCAGATGCCCCAGGTTAAAGAGAAAAGTCCAAGAAAAACTGTCGTTCAGATGCCAGTTTGGAAGTGACCAGGCCACTCATGCTTCTGCCCAACTGTCTACAAATCTGAGGGTTTTAAGGCCCCCTTGAGTTCAATAATTTACTAAAGTGACTCACAGAACTCAGAAAGTACTATACCCATTATTACGATTTATTATACAGGAAACAAATTAGGAATAATTAAGCAAAGAAACACATAGGATGAGGACCAGGAGGGTCCCAAACCCAGAGCTTTCGTGCCTGTTAAAAAAGACTTTGTTAAAAAGGAAGAGAGAAACTGCTGAAAAATACATGAAGCCAAACTAGCCCAGAGCACAGCACACTAGCGCCATTTGTATTCAAACAGCCTCATAATCCCCCAAAGCCCCTGCAGCTATTGGGTAATAAGATCATGAATATTTGGTTTCCAAATTTTAAGTCACCAAAAAGATGTTATCATTCATTTTTCTTTCTTTAGTTCAGTAAACATACAATGAGCACCTGTTCTGTGCCAGCAGCATTCTAGGCATTACAGAAGCAGCCATGAACAAAATGACAAAGCTTTTGCTATCATGGAGCTTTCTGTGGGGTAAGATGGGAGTAGGGATGCTAGACAGTAAGTAAATAAGAAGAACACATAATATATGTCAGATAGTTGTAAGTGTTCTGAAGAAAATCAGACCACGTAAAATGCTTGAGAGATGAGACACTGGCTGTTTTTACTCAGTGGAAACTTACGGTAGTGAGACAGCAAAGAGGACTCTGAATATGTGAGAGTTGGAGGTTCCAGGAAAAGGCAAGTATCAATTTCAGGCATAAGATAAAAGACTTGTGAGGAGGGCAGTGCCAGCTCAGTATGACAGGAATGGTAGGAAATGAGAGCAAACAGGCAGTCACAGATTTGAGAACTTAACATTTCTGGAAGCCATCATAAGTATTTTGGATTTTGTTCAAGTGGGATGAGAAACTATTAGAGGATTTGGAGCAGGAGAGTGAAATGATTTGACCTGGATTTTTAACATCATCATTCTCCATTGATAAGTGGAGAAATAGGGTAAGGTGGCAGAGGGAGATCCTGGCAGCTCATGGCAGGCCATCAAGCAATCCAGGAAAGAGGTCGCAATGGCTTGGAGTAGGGTATTAGCAGTGGACGCAGGGACAGAAATCAGATTCTGGGTATTTTGGAGGTAGAACCAACAAGATTTGTTAGTGAAATGGGTTTGGAGTATATGGAAAAGAGAAGCCAAGGATGACTCCAAGTTTTGTTGCAGGGACAAGGGAAAGATAATGTTGACATTAACTGAACTGAGGAACGAACAGCAAGAAGAAATTTGTATATTTTCTAAATCATTTTAAAATACTTAATGCTCTGGTTTAACTAAATTGCATTGTGACTATACTATTTCTAACTACTTTGGCTGCCAAATGGCTAATGACTTAAACATGTAAAATATAGCACTTGGGATTAAGTAAGGATTCAACAAATACTAGCTACTATTATTACATTTTAGATCACAGTTTAACTTCCAAGTAAAGCATATTTTATAAACTATCCAGAACAACCAGAACCCCCCCCCAAAAAAAAGAGTAGTTTATGAGAAAATAACTCTGTATTTTTCTGATTTGATGACTTACCATGCATCTAGGTAAAGGAAGTGTGTTTAAGTGTGTGAATATTCAAACGAAACTAAATTTGTTTCTTGTTTTGCTGGGCTTTCTGATTTGTTCTCTTGGAATAACTGGATTGACAATCATAGCTATTAAGAGATGGAGATTAAAATTGTTAGGGAGCTCCTAGAAATGTTGCTGGGGAAAGGATGTTTAACTTCTATAAATCAGAAAACCTAGATTTCTTTCCTTTTTTTTTTTTGAGATAAAGTCTCACTTTGTCCTCCTGGGTAGTGTGCAATGGCCTCATAGCTCACAACAACCTCAAAACTCTTGGGCTCAAGCAATCCTCTTGCCGCTGTCTCCTGAGTAGCTGGGACTACAGGTGCCCTGGCTTTTTTTTTTTTTTTTTTTTTTGCAGTTTTTGGCCAGGGCTGGGCTTGAACCCACCACCTCCAGCATACGGGGCTGGCACCCTACTCCTTTGAGCCACAGGCGCCTCCCCACCCTGGCTATATTTAGAGAAGGAGTGTCACTCTTGCTCAGGTTGGTCTCAAACTCCTGAACTCAAGCAATTCACCCGCCTCAGCCTCCCAGAGTGCTAGGATTCCAGGTGTGAGCCACTGTGCCCAGCCAGATTTCTTTCAATTGTATTGTTTTCTGCCCTATACGCTACTGTTTAGTTTCCATGAAAACAAATTAAAGTATGTCTTAGAACAAAAACAACTGACAGAGCATGAGAAGGTCTCACATTGCCCTTTGCTTATTTTAATCAACCTTATTGGGTGTTCTGGGATGCCCATGGATACCAAATTTCATGGATGCTCTAGTCCCTTACATAAAAGAGTGTGGTATTTACATATAACCTATGCACATCCTCGTGTATACTTTAAATCATCTCTAGATAACTTACTATACGTAATATAATATGTACTTACATAAGTAGTTGTTATACTGTACTTTTAAATTTGTATTATTTTTCATTGTTGAATTTTTTTACTACTTTTTTCCCTAAAGATTTTCAATCAGTGGTTGGTTGGAGGTTGGATCCATGAATGAGAACTCCCACAGACGTAGAGACCTGACTGTATTCTTTGCCTCAAGTACTCCTAAATAAAATTATGTCTTTGGGCAGGACTTTTCTAACTCCATATTAACGAAAGATGAGCAAATGATGTACTCTAAAATGTAGAAGAGAAGGAAAAGATAGGCACGAGGGGAGAAGGACAAGTCTCCAGCCCTAGACCCAAATGTAATAACTGCTAACTGCATATATTACATAAAGTTTCTTAATAAGACTGAGCCTCAGTTTCCTCATCTGTAAAATAGACAATTAGTGGCCTCATGATCTGACTTAATCTGTTTGTGCGTCTGCCTACCTGGTAACCCCCTGTGCCCTTGAGGTCAGGACATCAGCTGCTTCTGCTCACACACAGCTCCCACCACCACCATCAGCACCACGGCACCTGCCACCCACCTGCCCCACTGCCTGTTATGTTGCACATAACCATCATCACCACCACCACCAGCCGGCCTGGCCCACACAAGGGAGCTGACCAGGCTGGGAACCCACAGTGTGTCTCTGAGTCTCTTAGTCTCACCTTAAACTTGATTGCCTCAGAAAGATTCTTTCTCAAGACTGTTTTTCTTCTGCCAGTCACTTTTCCCTTTGAGACTCCTTTGTGACCTACATTCACAGAACAGACACAATGAAGAGAAAAAGAGAATCAAAACAGGGAGAGGCTAAAAATGGCCACAGTAGCACTCAAATTGCAAATTTTTATGCAGAAGCAGCTCATTTCTTCATTATCAGATAGAACTTTTATAAGATGTGGAAATACAACCTAATTTTTTTTTCTCTTTTTGTTCAATTACTATTTAAGATCTTTTAAAATGATGCTACTGTTTTATGTGAACACATTGGACCATTCATTATACAAGGTCAAATACTTTCACTAGAGGAGAGGCCACTCAACTACAGAAAATCCATTTAAACCTATTTTCATAATGTAACTAATACCCTCTTCTAGTTTAGAAAAAATAATTGGCATACTTCAGCATATTCCTCATAATGTAATAGACCCAACTTGTGGCTGAAGCTTGACTCTCTTTGAATTATGGTGTGTTTGGGTTTGTACCCAAGTTCCCAATACCTTAGGCAAAACTGTTAAACTATTTATATACAAGCTCTCTCCCCTGCCTAGCGAGAATTGGGTCCAGAGGAGGTAGACTGTTAGATTTGAGGGTGAAGTGATGTGAAATTTCTTTTGATTGCTACAATTTTCTTTTCTTCTCTTTTCTTTCTTTCTTTTTTTTTTTTTTTCAGTTTTTGGCCGGGGCTGGGTTTGAACCCACCACCTCTGGCGCCCTACTCCTTTGAGCCACAGGTGCTGCCCTTCAATTTTCTTAGTGTGAAAAAAAGAGAATCATAGAATATCAGAGGATGAGGAAGAAGGTATGGCCAAAAAGCTAGCTGGAAGAATGGTGGAGTGAATTGACTTGGAAAGTGTAGTAGGATTGCCTTGATAGTACTGAGAGATCAGTTGGGGTCTGAAGTCATAGATTTCAAGTTATCCCAGATAGGCAGCTATATTTTTCTCCAAACATTCATCTCTAAGGTATAGGTATTGAGTTGATGGAAAAGGAAGAAAAATCAGAATTTGAGTTTTCCAGGGGAATTTGATGGTAAGAAGAGGGGTAGGGAGTTTATGGTCACGTGTATGGGAGCAGATATAATGAAGGACTTTCAAATTCAAGTTGTGTAACAACTAAAATAAGGGCATGAAGATGACAGACAACACGAAGGTTAGGATCAATGCACTGCATCGAGGTGGGGTGGGGGGAGTTGACCTGAAAGCAGGGAGAGTTGAAAGCAGAGGAGGGGATAGTGTGGGATAGTAAGCAGTAATCTCTAGGGCGTGCCCACGAGTGGCTAAAATAGGAGCAGAGTAGGAACCTTTGGAAGTCAGAAAATCAGCCACTGAGAGGTCACAGTGTCAAAAAGATCTATGTGTACATAGCAATCACTGGGAGTATCTTTAGAAACTGGCGTGTGGAGTATGAATGTAAGCCAAGTGCACCATAGTTGGCATTACAGGAAAGGTTATGAATAGGCTTGCCACAATAAAGAGCGAGAGCAGGGCCAGGTGCGGTGGCTCATGCCTGTAATCCTAGCACTCTGGGAGTCCGAGGTAGGTGTATTGCCTGAGCTCAGCAGTTTAAGATCAGCCTAAACAAGAGCCAGACCCTGTCTCTGCTAAAAAAAAAAAAAAAACCAGACAAACTATCTGGGCATAGTGGCATATGCCTGTACCCCAGCTATTCAAGAGGCTGAAGCAAGAGGATTATTCATGACCAAGAGTTTAAGGTTGCTGTGAGCTATGACAACACAGCACTCTACCAGGGCATTCGAGGGAGACTCTGTCAAGAAATAAAAGGAAAGAGAAAGAGAAAAAGAAAAAGAAAAAATAGTGAGAGCAGAGGAAGTTTTGGTGAAGGAAGGAGGCAGGACTAACAGTGATTCTGGGAGTGGCTACAGAATATTTATCATCTCCTGGTCTAAGGAGGCAAATGACATATGAGGCAAAAAACAGCCAACACTTACCTTTAATAGCTCCTTTTGGAAATATAAGTAATTATGCAATATCTCTTGGGAGGATTACTAGAAACAGTTGTTTAAGAACATTGTGATATTTGAAGAAATACACTTTATTTGCAGATTTCTTAAGTGGAAACTTCTTTTTTTGTTTGTTTCAAGCCCCTAATATACATACTGGCATGAGTTTTCAAGCGTAAGACTGAATCTGCATGCTAAAGAGCTAATAGATAAGGTAGGAGCCCATTTATTTATGCCAGGTGCTATGGAATGTATGCATTTACTTACTTCCAGTAGTTCCAAAATTGGCTGCACATTGAAATCACCTGAAGAGCTTTAAAAAAAACACCGATTCCTGACGGCATCCTGAACCCAGGGACTCAGACTGAGTTGGTCCAGAGCGGCAGTTCTCCACCGTGGGTCGTGACCCCTTTGGACTGTATTAAAGGTTCTCGACATTAGGAAGGTTGAGAACCACTGGTCTAGACTATAGCCTGGGCATCCTGATTCTTAAAATCTCTCCAAGTCATTGCAATGCATAACCAAGGTTGAGAGCTACTGACTGATTCCTTCAGCAAATGCGTATGGAGGGAGGCCCCCTTCTGCCCTTTACTCACTAATGACATCGTTGCCGTTTCTGTGATGTGTAAGATGCTCGTCCCTTTCCCCTTTTGTAGTAGTCTCTCCCTGTTTGTTTGTTTGTTTTTAAATTTCAGATTAATATGAGGGTACCAACGATTAGATTAAAATGTTTGCATTTGACAGGTAAGGTCCCTGTTGTGGTTGTGCCTTTCACCCAGGAGGTGTGCCATGTACCCTTACATTGTGCCCCGTAGGTGAGAGCACCCCAACACCCCTGCTTCCTCCCTTATGGGGAAGTTTCTAATACGTTATCTGCTATTTACGGCTTCATCGCAAAAGGGTAATAATATATTTCAGAGTCAAACATTTAAACCGTCTTTTGAAAGAGAGGTCTCTACAAAAGCTATAAGGGAAAAGTAACAATTAGCCTGGAAAACCTACACAGCACATATTTGTGTCTTAATAGCTCCTGAGCACAAATCTGATAAATCATCCAACTTGAGATGAGGCAGAACTACTACAGATCTAGAAAACAGAAACTAGGGATGAGCCCACTGACTGCTTTAATGTAAGTCCAGAGTGCTAGATGTTGGTCTTGAAAAAAGAAGACTTATATTAATTTTATGATCCCTAAGAAATATATTAAAGCAATTTCAGAGGGTAAATTCCCTAATAGGATCTCCTTAGGGGAGCAGGAATGAAAACTGCATTGGAAAAGAAAATCATAAAATAAACAGGCATTCCTCCTAAGAATTTTCACCCTCCCTAGTTTATTATATACTAACAATAGAAAATAATAGTAGGCAGAAAATGACAGTGAATTAATGTGAAATTCTGATTCAGAGGAATGAAAATCCAGGTAACTTGATGATAAAACAATACATTCAAGTTCAAATACGGTAGTATTTTGGAATAAAGTAAACCCTGCCCCTGAAAACTGAAAAAGTTTTTGCATCAACTGGTAAACTGTTATCTCTAATACATAGTAGAAGGGATATATTTTTGTATAATTTTTATCATCAAAGCATAACAGTTTGTGCACTCTTGGAAGAAAATCAACTACAGGGCGGTGCAGGTGGCTGAATGAGTAGAGCGCTAGAACCATAAACAGAGGGTGGTAGGTTCAAACCTGGCCCCAGCCAAACTGCAACAAGAAGAAGAAGAAAAGAAAATCAACTACATTTATCACCAAGGAAGCTCATGAATAAGATGGCTTAGGATACCAAACCACTCTCCAAATTACAACATGCTAATTTAAAGTGGAAGATGACAACACTGTGGGGACTGCTCTGGTTCTACCTAGGAGAAATGATGGATGGAAACCCAGATGAAAGAAAAATAAAACAAGAAAGGGGATTTTTAAATTTGCATATGCTGCTTGTCCCACATATTCTGTTCTGCAGAATTACATATTCCCATTGTCTAACTTGTTCTGATGTTGCTGCCTGATGAAGCCATGGACCAAGACAGGACGCTCTTTCCCAGTGCCCTGTGTGAGTTAACCTGATGATGGAACCCGTGGTTGGTCCTACTGTGGCCTATGTCCATGCTCTTCTGCAAATGCCCTCTGACCTTGACTCTGGATTTGGCAACAGTAGCAAACTTAAACAGAAGCTTGAAACCTGTTTGCCTGTTTTTAGCTTCTTTCCTTAGACCCTATTACACTGAAAAGCCTGCTGAAAGGATATTAAGACACATTATCTCCCCCCAGAACTTCCCCCCACCAAGACCTGCCAGCTAACTGGAGACATACTAGTCTAGCCAAGATTAGAAGAACCACCCAGCCGACTTGTAGATCCATATAGGATAATAAAGCTATTATTGTTTAAGCTACTTTTTGAGGTATTATTCAGAAATAATTGCTGCCAGAGTGATCCGGATAATCTATTACTTAGATTGTTCTCTCTGCCTCTGACATAACCTGAGTGGGTTAGGGCCAACAACTATAGGGAGTGGAGAAGGGAAGTTAAGACTGAAGTGAACTAAAAGCTATGGTACTGTGGCTTCTTTACAAATTTACAAATACGAGAATGTATTCTGGACTGGATCCAAGCTCCATAGCTATAAATTAAGGCTATTTTCCATAAGTTTGTAATCTTCAAAATGTATTAGGTGGTACTATTTATTCTTCCATAGACTAACAAACATTCATGTGATGCTTCCACACTCATCATTTTCCTGTAACCATCTCAAGGCACTTCTTTCAAATTATATTAACTTATATTAAATAACAATTTTAAAAGATCTTCCCTTTTTTTGTTTTTGTTTTGAGACAGAGTCTCATTTTCTTGCCCCCAGTAGAGTGTCGTGGCATCATACATAGCTCACAGCAATCTCAAATTCCCAGGCTCAAGCAATCCTCTTGCCTCAGCCTCCCAAGTAGCCTGGACTACAGGCGCCCATCACAACACTCGGCTAGTTTTAGAGACAGGGGTCTCACTCTTGCTCAGAGTGGTCTCCAACTCCTGAACTCAACCGATCCGCCCACCTTGGCCTCCCAGAGTGCGGGGATTACAGGCATGAGCCACCATGCCTGACATCTTCCTAACTTCTCTTGGAAACATAGAGATATGATTTTCAACACTTCCGGGCATCTGAACCAATTGTACCATATCATTTATGCCCAAAGCATCTCCCGAATGTTGTTAGATAGCAAATACAAGATAATTAAGCATACACAGAATGTTTTCTTAGGTTGGCAAAATAGTCCCTTTCACACAGGAAAAAAAAGGCTGATGCACAAACGACAAGTCTGTTATTATGGATGCCCAAACTTTGTTGTAGGAGGCAAGTTTAACCTTCTGACATAGCTGATGAGCTTTTCTTCCAACTAAGAAGGTTTAATATTATTTTGAGCCATTGCTGTGTTCCCTCACATTCTAAACCAGTGGTTCTCAACTTTCCTAATGCCGTGACCCTTTAATACAGTTCCTCATGTTGTGGTGACCCCCAGCCAGCAGCAAGGAAAATAATTGTATGGTTGGGGGTCACCACAACATGAGGAACTGTATTAAAGGGTCATGGCATTAGGAAGTTTGAGGACCACTTTAAATCTAAACCCATTTCTTTCTGTTGCTGCGATTCTCTTGGCCTTCAAACAGTTCTGGCTGGGTCTCTATTCAGTGGCCCAAGTTCTACTACAAATTTTTGCAAATCTTTCCTTGCTACTGTAAGTGTGACCCATGAAACATCCATATCACAGACCCATTCAGGTCTTAATCATAACCTGCATTTGAATGAAAACCGTGAGCAATTACTTTTCACTTTATTTTCCCTGCAGCTTTTATTTAGTTTTTTACACTTAGCTATAACTTGGGGACTATTGCAGTGGAATTGCTATTTTCAGCAGTTAGACAGCCAGTCTTAACCAGAACAGGGGAAGAAAATACTTCACATGGCATACCCACAGAAGCAGGCATTAAAAAGGAATTCAATACAAGCTTCTTGAGCCCAGTGATGTTACGAATCACACACCCTCTTCCACCTCTTGCATGCTATCGGAATGAGCTACCTCTCTCTTCATAACCCTGCTGGATATTGAGATGTATCAATACTCAATTTACATGGTTTTCTTTCTTTACCAGGCAGTACACATCTTGAGAACAGGTACTGAATCTTATCCAACTTTTAAAAACTCTTGCAAGCCAAATACAGTGCCTGGCAAAACAGCAGTATTCAACAGTGTCCTTTTTAAAGACCATAATGAAAATAACTGAGTCACCGACTGGGTAACTGACTCACAAAATTTCAAATACATGCAAAAAATACATATATATATATTTTACAGCTCTAGTTATTTCTCCTATAGTGCATTTCTTCTACTAGGTTGATTCCAAAGAGTTTAATTCGTATTACAGGAAAATATATTCTTTCTAAATAGTTTTTCTGCTTTATCATTTCCAATGTGTGTGCTTCTTTCTCCCAAGGCCCTGTCTTAATCATCTGTGAGTCCCTAATAACTCCTTATAGCTTCTGGTATAAAACATACACTCAAATATTTGTTGGACGAATGAGTTATTTTTAAACCACTTATAGAGTTTGTAAGTATGTTACAATTAATGGGGGAAAAGCTCCAATGCAAAACATTTTAATAAGTTGTCAAATATACAGTTATTAGAATTATCTAAATATCACTTATAAAAATCAGTATATCACATTAGATGATTCTATAAAATAAAAACACAAAGCACACATTAACAATAACCCCTGCAGTCCAAGAACACCCCCCTCAATAGTACAAATTACAAATACATTTAAAAAAACCCTAAAGACATTTAGACATTTGAACCAAAGTAATTGTGACTAAATACATTCATTCAAGTACAATAAATTTAGCATTGCTGCTCATAGTCACTAGTAACACAATTTTAGGTGCAATTTCACATGCTTTCATAATTCTGCCAGTACAATTCCCATAGTAAAGTGTCTTTGTGCACACCATTTTCATTTATATGCAGGTGTATCATACATCATATTTAAGACTATTTCATTTCATGAACTGCTAATATATAAGTGAACACCAGGCCAAAATTTAACCCCCACGATGACACAACTTTCAAATTTTTAAAAATTCTTAAAAGCATATACTGATTTAATTGTATGAGTTACTATTTCCATTTACCAGTGGCTACTTTAAAGTAATGAGAATTTAAATACTAACTCAAAAAAGAAGGCTCCAACTTTCCTAAAATATTAAAATAACAATATAACCATTCTAAAAGTCATAAAGTGATTTCATATTTATTGTCAAATTTAAAATACCAGTGATTTGAAGATGGAGGCCTATGTGTCCTAAACTGTAAAATACAACTAAAAATGTGCAGTTAATTTGCTTATGAATATGTCATGGAATGTTTTCAAAGTGATGTTATGTTTGTTAAACACTACTCCTAAATGGACAGCCTAAGTAAGCGTACCTTTACCAGGAAAAGTGAAAAATCAAGGCTTTTTTATGGTATTTATGATTACCCAAACTCAAAAGTTAAATAGAGATTACAATGCTGCAAAAAGTTATTTCTAACTTAACATACTGTTGTTTCAACTGAATTCTTACTATTTTACCTTAACCAAAAGTCAAATTCTAGTTGTCTTTATTATCTTCAAACGCATATTTCTCTCTCTTAAGCTCCCAAGGCTTAGGGCCTTACCTGATTGGTTCATAACTGTATATTGGGGGGCTAAAAATGTTTGGCATATGCATACACCCAATAAATACATTTGCATGAATTAAGAAGTCTGACTTCCAAAGGCAACCTTACTTGTTTTCCCAAAGCAAATTGCTACTTCTTTAGATAACCAGATTGATAATTTTTAAAAAGAAATTGATGTCTCCAAGGCTATGAAAACATTACAGGATGTAATTAGATAACTGAGCTTACAAATGTATCAAATCAAGGTTAAAGGCACTGGATAAGGAAGAGAATTACAAAGCACTGTAAACAACTTTAAAAGTAAACCAAGTTTTAAAATATAAAATGCCAAACTTCTAAGATAAAATGTTCTAAAATGATGACAATGATTTACAATAGTGGACACAATTTCTGTAGTATCACCCCCCAAACTCTTTCATTGTCCTGTTTTCTTTCACCCTGTCTTCTACAATATTATAAGCCCTAGAAACAAATGTTTTCAGGTACATGAAACAAAAAAAAATCCTGCAACTGAAATATCTAATGAAATACCTTTCTCTTAAATGATGGTATAAATTTGACATATAGATTCCATAGACATGATAGGAAGAACTTTATCTTGGAAATCATAAAATATTACCTATATACTCGAGTAAAAGCCGAGTTTTTTCGGCACAAAATTTGTGACAAGTTCAGGTTTTTCAGCACAAATTTTGTGCCGAAAAAACTCGGCTTATACTCGAGTATATATGGTAAATTATACTCAAAATTCAGAAAAATGTTCTTACTCATTTGAACAGTCTAGAGCCCCACAAAAGCAAATCGTAGTGTAAGTACAATCTTTCCAGACACATAAAACAAGGAATACTGAGTTGAAATACCACAAACTCCATGTTAGAGCAATTTAATATACACATTTCCAAAATTGTTTCTTGAAAAACTATTTAGATAAAATATTTAGCATTTATCATTGATTTTAATTTATTTGAATCTATGCAACTTCCATCCATATTAAAATATCAATTAATGTAAATACTTTATTATAAAACTATTGTACAATTTAAATTTTTATTAGAGAAATGTATTATTCACATCTCCAATTTCATAAAGTCCTTCTCAACTGAGTGTATTCCATAAGATATACACTAAAATCTTACTTAAGTTTCTTAGTGAGGAAAAAATCCAAACTACACCCTCATTATGCTTATTTCTTAAACATATATTCAGATACACTAGGTGAATAGTGATCAATCATCTCCCACAGTGGTAAATTTCAGCATAATCTCAAATGACTGGACTATAACTGTAAAATAGTCACACATAGATTACATAAACAGATACTTATTCTGTTACATGTAAGCTTACTTATAAAGTAACATAAAATGAGCATTGGATAACAGTGATAAAAAATGTAAACACAGAATTAAATGTTAATCCCTTCCCTGAAAAACAAAAGATAAAAGCGCTTCTTTTATTAAAACAAAAAACATGATCTAATATTGTATCAAAAAGACACTGATTTTACAAAACTTATTTCCAAATACAAAAAAGAAAATCTAGAACAGTTAATTCAGACTTTAATGAGCTAAAATGTGCAAAAAAAAATCTGATAATACTTGTTCATTAAATTCATTGTACATAAGATAATACCATCTCACACAAAAAAGCCTCCTCTCTTAAGATTCAAAATAGTGTTTAATTATCTGAGCTTAGCATTTATTGAACCATTATTCAAATAACAACAACAAAGTTCATATTGCAAAAGAAAAAAAGTAAAACTAAAAATTTTCTGTCAATTGTGACTTGAAATTTATCCCCCCCAATCAAATAAAAAAAAAAAAAATACTCATAGGGACAGTGGGAAAAAAATATGAAGTCACTCCAGAAAATTCTCATACTGATTCTAAAAGAAAAATTAAAAGCAATCAAATTGTGCTGTAACAAAATGCACATGAATTTTAAAGTTATTCTGGTTTAACAGATTTACTAAGCACAGAATTCAGAGCATCTGATACTTCTGTTTGGACTCGGATAGTTGCAAAGCATCCCTAGACAGGGTTGGGAAGGTAAGATAAAATACAAAATTGTGACATTTTTCTCCGCACCATGTTGGATTTATAAGTTTAATTTGTAACTCTACAAGAAAAAGACAAGAAAAAAATCTGATAATTCACAATTCCAAGACACTTTCCAGGAATATGGAAAACATGTTTAACTACTTAGAAATGTAAGTAAATCAAAGTGCAAGTAATGGCAGCATTAACACCAAATGTATTTAAAAATTCAATTCCAAAGTTTTAAATGTTTTCAATGGCAAATAACTACATATTTTTTAAAAGGTGGTGGGTATGAAACAAAGAAAGCTTAGAAATCTAATTTTTCTAGGAAATGTAACACTGTCCCTGCCCCCATGAATTATAACTTCTCTGTTGAATATTACATAAAATATATTTTGAATAAAAGTGAAATAGAACCATGGATTTAGATGTGTACCAAACCACGTATGATGCACTAATCTACACACAGTACTTTCAATAACACACAACTGGATCTTGTCTTTTACCGGTTTTAGAGAATTAGAAGAAACACTATTTTTAGCAATGTACACTTTATACTACTGCTTAACCAAAAGGAGACATATAAATATATTAAGGTAAAAGGAAAAAAACTTCAAAAGTTAAAGGAAAAAAAAACAAACCTTCAATCATTCACCTTTTTGAAGCTGCAAAAGCTATTACATGGTATATCTCACTTTTCACAATGTAGAAAGTATATATTTCAATTTTAACACAAATGGAAGATTTAAAAAAAAAATTTTGTTCACTGCAAATAACTTCTCCTCCTAACCGTGGTGAGAATAATTAGTGCCCTTAATTTCAAGATGTTTGTAGTTATTTTTGTCCATGTCATTATCTTTTTCATAAAGTACAGTATTTTTAAACATATATGTAAATGAAAATTAAAGGGAAAACCTGCTTTTGGAATGTCATAATTCTGTATCATTTCCACTAAGAAGCACCTTTTATATGCTGGTCTGAACCCTTAATGCAAAACCTAAACAGTACTTATTTCTGAAGTAGAATTTTCTCCAGTTTTAGTAACTTTATAACATAGCAATATAGACATCAACCTGTGCTTTCTATATTTTTGTGGGTGTTCAAATAATCTAATAGTTTAGATATTGCTTATCATCAGCATAGGGTGAACAGAGATTTCATGATAAATTAGCTATAGAAAGCTAACTAAACTCTTAATGACTGAAAAATGGTTTGCATTTTTGCTTGAGACAAATAGATGTTTAAGCCATGTACCACCACATTCCCTGCTTAACATTCCTAAGTTTCTTTATTCTTCATAGTTTTCTAATGGACAAATAATTAGTTTTCCTGAGTAAGATTATAAAAAAGGTAACCTTTCTTCCAAAAGTATAAAGACAAATAAAATGCTGACTCACAATACAAATTTGTACATAGCATTACAGGTGCAGAGACATTGACTGCTGTTCTTCATTATGATTGGCCCACCCCTTAAAAAGAGTACAAAGGATTCAACTATCTAAAATACTTCGAAGTACAGTAATTAAATGCTTTAGCCCATACACATATCCCTCATCTATTGTGTTGCTAGGGAACACATGAGCAAAATCTATCATTCGTACTTCTACTTCTGCAATTTCTTGGCAACCAGTGGGAAGATGGTAGAAAACTTTTTCCAGTTGGGAAAGTACATTTCCATTTAAATGTTCCTGTGACATGCTTTTCCACCCATTGTCATGCTCCATATTTTCAACTTTCAAAGAAGTCTGACTATGATGCTTTTTTGAATACATTTTTCTGTGACGAACATACACCTTGGACAAACTTTTGCCTACTGAAGCTTCTATTTTTCCATTTGCTGTGGAACTTAACACATGAAAGTTATTATTGTATTCCAGTACTTCTGTGTCTGACAGTTGTCCTTTGGACAAAAACTTTTCTGCCAAAGTTCTGTCTGATTTTGTAGTGGTTGGCTGAGATGAACCTTCATAAACAAACAGTAATGAACTTGCATAAAAATTAAGCTGCTTCTGGTTTTCAAACCACTGAAGAATTTTCTCAATCTTCTGAATACTGGCAGCAACAGCATCTTTTCTTAAGCAGAACCCATCATGAAAAAACCTGGAGACCCCTATAAGAAAAATAAAATTAGGATTAAAATCTAATTATGAAACAGCTATCACTTGGGAAATAAATTCACCATAGATCAAATTCTCCAATTATTTCCCCCAACATCCTTTACAATTAAACTAACAGCTAATTATAGAATTTTAAGAATTCTATGCAGCCATAGAAACTTAGACCTCAATTTTTGGTGAAGATTGCTCTTATTAGAAAGCATTTAAATGACACTGATGTAATATGAAATATCCTATTTAGGCAAAATTTATTATATGTAGACGAGTAGTTGTCTCTAAATATTCTCTTAAGAAATATGATTCTAAGATTTCTTTCATTTTCTATTTTGAGGAACCTTATAGTAAAGTCACTTGTTTGTCAGAATCACCTTTAAGAGCTAATCTAAAACTTAGAGTCAAATTATAATCCTTTTTTTTTTTTGAGACAGGGTCTCACTCTGTTGCCCAGGCTAGAGTAGAATGACTTCATCATGGCTAACTGCAAGCTCAAACTCCTGGGCTCCAGTAATCTTCCTGCTTCAGCCTCCTGCATAGCTGGGACTGCAGGTGCACGCCACCAAACCTAGCTAGTGTAGAGACAAGGTCTTACCCTTGTCCTCACTCAGGATGGTCTTGAACTCCTGAGTTCAAGCAATCCTCCCACCACGGCCCCCCAAAGTAGTAGGATTATAGATGTGAGCCAATGCACCTGGCCTATAACTTTTCTTTTCTTTTCTTTTTTTTTTTTTTGGAGACAGAGTCTCAAGCTGTCACCCTGGGTAGTGTGCCGTGGCATCATAGCTCACAGCAACCTCAAACCCTTGGGCTTAAATGATTATCTTGCCTCAGCTTCCCAAGTAGGTGCCTACCACAATGCCCCGTGTTTTTTTGTTTGTTTGTTTTGCAGTTGTCATTGTTGCTTTAGCTGGCCTGGCTGGGTTCAAACCTGACAGCCTGGGTATATGTGGCCAGTGCCCTACCCACTGAGTATGGTGCTGTCAACTTTTTCGTTTTTTTTAAGTGAAGGAGATCTCACTCTTCTGCCCAGGCTGGAGTACAGTGGTGTGATTATAGCTCACTATAGCCTCGAACTCCTGGGCTCAAGTAATCCTCCTCCCTCAGCTTCTTCAGTAGCTAGGAATGTAGGCATGTGCCACCATACCCAGCTATAATCATTTTTAATGGTATCAACAACCCATTATCAAATAGCAAACCACAACTCATTTTTATTTGTTCTCAATAATAAACTTCAAATATATTTCCAAGAATCTAGGATATACTGCTTTTATAACACCTTGCCCACAAATATTTTAGAAGCATGTGTGTTAACAGGCTTTAAATCAGTGTAATGTCATTTGATTATTCATATGTACTCTAGAAGCTTGTAATAATATGGCTCAACTATACATGGGAAATTTCAATAGAAAGACATTATATATTACAATACACATTTTTAAGTCTCTTATGTAATACGCAGTTACCTTAAAAATGATGTTAAAGACAATTCTAGTTCTACTATAGCATTCAGCTAGATAGTTGGTTTGTGTATGCTCATTTTGTTAAAAAAGTATATTAATTAGAAATAAAACAAAAATATAAAGGAGAACCATTCATGGTTCTATGGTTTTGGTATATCATGAAACCAGTGAATATGATTAATCCAATTCTCTGAATCTAAGTTTCATATTTTTATAAAAGCTTATTATCGATTATATTTAAATTAAAATATAATTTATCGTATTAACCTGGATGGAAGTGGAAGACATTATCCTTAGTAAAGCATCACAAGAATGCAGAAGCATGAATCCTATGTACTCAATTTTGATATGAGAACAATTAATGACAATTAAGGTCATGGTGGGGGAAGGGAAGAGCAGAGAGAAAGGAGGAGGGAGGGGTGAAGAAAAGAAGAGCAGAGAGAGGGAAGGAGGGAGGGGGGTGGGGCCTTGGTCTATGCCACACCTTCTGGGGACAAGACATGATTGCAAGAGGGACTTTATCTAAAAAATGCAATCAGTGTAACCTGGCTTATTGTACCCTCAATGAATCCCCAACAATAAAAAAATAAAATAAAATAAATAAATAAATGAATAAATAAAATAAAAAATATATAATTTAATTGTCTAAAAGACAATTAAAACTGAAATAACTTTACAATTATTTTAGCTATCTAATAATAAAAGCTTTAGCTTTTTAGTCCTTACCATCTTTTATAGTTTCTTCTGTTAAGCTTCTTCCATAGTGCTGGTTTTGTGTCTCATAGCTATCAGAACGAACATGATAAACCTGTCAAAAAAACCAGTGAATATTAAAACATCTAAGAGCCTTTGATCATATGCAGTTTATTCTAGCAACGTAAGGATAAAAGATGAAATCTACTCATAGTTCACCCTAAAAGATTTGAGAAGAAAATAATCATATAGTTATATCAATGGATGCTGAAAAGGCATTTAACAAATCAAACATACACTTAAGATAAAAAAAAAAAACTCTTTGTGATTAAAGAATTGATGAATATTTTCAGTATGATAAAATTATACATCACTATCTCAACTCACCAAAAGTTAGCCTCAAATTTAAAGGAGATATAAGAAAGCATTTCTTTTAAAATATAAGAAGCTTCTACAGAAAATATTTGACCACAATGTCTATTTATCAAATTATTGTATTATTACAGAACTACTAGCAAATGTAAATAAACAAAAGAAAGAAACTAGAGGTATAAAAATTTGGAAAGACAAGGACAAAATTATTACTCTTTGTAGATTATGGTTTATACAGAATCAACTGAAAAATGAATGCGAACAAAAATGTGAAATGGCAGTTGAGTACAAATTAATAAATAGAAAATAAGCTTTCATATATAGTTAGAAAATGCAATGAACAAAAAGACCCCATTTACAAAATGCAACAACAAACCCCTATAAAAATGAAACAAGTACAAGATCTATGAAAAGACATTTTGAAAACATTCCTAAGACATCTTTTAAAAAATTCCTAAAACACACACTCATGTTCTCAGAGAATATTCAACATCATAAAAGATAGTGAGTCTTTGTAAATTAATCTACAACTAAAATGAGATCATAATAAAAACACCAACTTTATTTTTAACCCTATAAATTAATCCTGAAGTTTACAACAAAAACAAGAGCCAGGAATAACTAAGATTAATAATAAAGTGACCTTACCAACCTCCCAGACATTAAATTCTAGAATCATATTAGTATGTGATAATAAGATTTTAAATCAGTGGGGAAAATGGATTATTTATTAAACCATGTTAGTCTGAGTAACATACCTCATATCATATGCCATAAAAATTACAAATCAAGATCAAAATAAACAACAAAAAAGTTAAATGACCCCCCCCCCCATATTAATTGCATGGAATATTCCGAACCGGGGGAAGGATTTGCAACCAAAACTCAGATTTTCTACCACATACATTATGTTTTTAAAATGTTCACGGTGGGTTTTTTTGATATGTGATGTTCATACATATTTATGGATACATGGGTATTTTGTTACATGCACAGAATATGATCAAGTTAGGGTATTTAGCATTTATCATTTCTATGTATTGTGTTTTTGCCACATAGAAATCAAAACACAAAGAACTGTTTGAAATTTATATGATGAGGAAAAGGGATATTTATGTAATTTATGCAAAAGTGAACAAAGGCTCTGAAGAGTTCACAGAAATCAAACAGCTCTCAAATATACCAAGAGCACAGCCCTTCATCCTAAGTTGTGACAACCAAATACATCACCAGACATTGCCAAAAGCCTCCCTGGGGTAAAAAACCGCCTCCGGTTGAAAACTACTGCTCTATATCTGGCAAACTGACAATATCTATCAAAACTATAAATGCAGATAGGCCCAGCAATTCCTCTTTAATAACTTATCCCATCAATCCACTAGC
Organism: Loris lydekkerianus; assembly: GCA_963574355.1. Classification (NCBI taxonomy): domain Eukaryota; kingdom Metazoa; phylum Chordata; class Mammalia; order Primates; family Lorisidae; genus Loris; species Loris lydekkerianus. The sequence continues at coordinate 30,221 of CAUYPK010014187.1, forward strand.
ATGATGGTAGAATGAGGTAGGTCTGTGGTTTCTCCCTGTAACATTATTTTTTAACTGCAAAAAAGTGCAAAGTTGTGGTATAATAATTCCATGCCACTATGAGATCTCCATGATAAAGAAGAAAAAAGCAAGATACAGAACAGTGTTAAGGGTAAGTTTCATAATAACAGAACATGTATATATAGTATTTGTATGTCTAAAACTTCTCTAGAACGATATATTGAGGAAAAAATAACTATAATACAGTATCTTGCATAAAGACAGTCTACTCACTGTACAGGCCTATCTTGTTTACTGTTGTTTTGCTTTATTGCATTTTACAGATACTGCTTTTTTTACAAATTAAAGATTTGTGGCAACCTTGCATCAAGAAAATCAGCACCATTTTTCCCATAGTACATGTTCACTTTGTGTCTCTATGTCACGTTTTGGTAGTTCTTGCAATATTTTGAACTTTTTCATTATTATTTTATTTGCTATAGTGATCTGTGATCAGTAACCTCTGATGTTACTATTGTTACTGTTCTGGGGAATAACAAGCTACAACCATGTCAGTTGAGAATTTAATTGATAAATGTGTGTGTTCTAATTGCTCCACGATCACCCTTTCCCTCATCTCTCTCTCCTTTTCCTTGGGCCTCCCTATTCCCTGAGACACAATGTTATTGAAATTACGTCAATTAATAACTCTACAATGGCCTCTCAACAGTAAAGTGAAAAGAAGAGCTGCATATTTTTCATTTTACATCAGAAGTTAGAAATGATTAAGCTTGATGAAGAAGGCATGTGGAAAGCCAAGACAGGCCAATAGCTAGGCCTCTTAAGTCAAACAATCAAGATGTAAATGCGAATGAAACGTTCTTAAAGGAATTGGAAGTGTTACTTCAGTGAACACACAAAGAAGAAATCAAAACAGCTTTATTGCTGATATGGAGAAAGTTTTAGTGGTCTGGATGTTAAGATCAAACAAGCCACATTTTCTTAAGCTAAAACCTCAGAGAGGTAAGGAAGCTATAGAAAAAAAGTTGGAAGCCAGCAGAGGTTGGTTCATAAGGATTAAGAAAAGAAGCCATTTCTGGGCAGCAGCTGTGGCTCAAGGAGTAGGGCGCCGACCCCATACACCAGAGGTGGTGGGTTCAAACACGGCCCTGGCCAAAAACTGCAAAAAAAAAAAAAAAAAAAAAAAAAAAAAAAAAAACCAATTAAAAAAAAAAAAAAAAGAAAATTAAACAACCCATAACTAGGGCGAAACCAAAAATTTA
>CAUYPK010014190.1:0-12352 GCA_963574355.1 Loris lydekkerianus
CGTAAATCTATAAGTATAATTCAGCACATAAACAAATTAAAAAACAAAGACCATATGATTCTCTCAATTGATGCAGAAAAAGCTTTTGATAATATCTAGCATCCCTTCATGATCAGAACACTTAAGAAAATTGGTATAGAAGATACATTTCTTAAACTGATAGAGGCCATCTACAGCAAACCCACAGCCAATATCGTATTGAATGGAGTTAAATTGAAATCATTTCCACTCAGATCAGGAACCAGACAAGGCAGCCCATTGTCTCCACTGTTCTTTAACATTGTAATGGAAGTTTTAGCCACCAAAATTAGGGAAGAAAAGGCGATCAAGGGTATCTATATAGGGTCAGAAAAGATCAAACTTTCACTCTTCGCAGATGATATGATCGTATATCTCGAAAACACTAAGGATTCTACTACAAAACTTTTAGAAGTGACCGAGGAATACAGCAGCATCTCAGGTTACAAAATCAACATTTATAAATTGGTAGCCTTTATATATACCAATGATAATCAAGCTGAAAAAATAGTTGAGGACTCTATCCCATTCACAGTAGTGCCAAAGAAGATGAAATATTTGGGAGTTTATCTAACAAATGACGTGAAAGATCTCTATAAGGAGAACTATAAAACTTTAAGAAAAGAAATGGCTGAAAATGTTAACAAATGGAAAAACATACCATGCTCATGGCTGGGAAGAATCAACATTGTTAAAATGTCCACACTGCCCAAAGCAATATATAATTTTAATGCAATCTCTATTAAAGCTCCACTGTCATACTTTAAAGAAAAAAGCAATACTTCGTTTTATATGGAATCAGAAAAAAACCTCAAATAGCCAAGATATTACTCAGAAATAAAAGCAAAGCAGGAGGAATCATGCTACCAGACCGCAGACTATACTACAAATCGATAGTGATCAAAACAGCATGCTATTGGCACAAAAACAGAGAAATAGATGTCTGGAACAGAATAGAGAACCAAGAGATGAATCCAGCTACTTACCGTTATTTGATCTTTGACAAGCCAATTAAAAACATTCAGTGGGGAAAAGATTCCCTATTTAACAAATGCTGCTGGGTGAACTGGCTGGAAACCTGCAGAAGACTGAAACTGGACCCACACCTTTCACCATTAACTAAGATAGACTCTCACTGGCTTAAAGATTTAAACTTAAGACATGAAACTATAAAAATACTTGAAGAAAGTGCAGGGAAAACTCTTGAAGGAATCAGCCTGGGTGAATATTTTATGAGGAGGACTCCCCAGGCAATTGAAGCAGTATCAAAAATACACTACTGGCAGCCTTAAAGAAAGATGGAGACTTTACCTCCTTTGTGTTTACATGGATGGAGCTGGAACATATTCTTCTTAGTAAAGTATCCCAAGAATGGAAGAAAAAGTATCCAATGTACTCACCCCTACTATGAAACTAATTTAGGTTTTCACATGAATGCTGTAACCCATTTGCAACCTAGGAATAGGGGGAGGTGGGAAAGGGAGGGAAGGGGAGGAGGGGGTGGAAGGAGTGGGATTGGTGAGAATACATTTGTGGTGCATCTTACAATGGTATATGTGAAACTTAGTAAATGTAGAATGTAAATGTCTCAACACAATAACTGTGGAATTGCCAGGAAGGCTATGTCAACCAGTGTGATATAAATGTGTCAACCGGTCTGTGAAACTAATGTATGATGCCCCATGATCATACCAATGTACATAGCTATGATTTAATAAAAAATAAATAAATAAATAAATAAAATAAAGAAAAAAAAATTGCAGATTGACACGAGGGTACTAATATTTAGGTTACATTGTTTTCATATCTAAAGCAAAGTTCAAGTTCCTATTGACCCTTTCATGCAAGGGGCATGTTGAAAAAAATCCTTTAAACCTCATAAAATAGCACCAATGTCCGTCATCTAAACCACCAAGTCCATGCTATCTTGTTTCAGCAACTCAAACAGACTAAGACATACAGTTGCTACCCTTTGGGTTCACAGACAACAAAAAAGCAGAAAGGCTGATTTATACAAAATTCCATAAAATTCAAAGTATCAGAAACTTCAGGTCCTAAGGGTGGACATTGGAGAAGCTAATCTGCGGTGGACGCATCAGAGAAAGGTAGGGAGGAGGAAGAAGAGGAGAAAAAGGAAAGAAAGAATCCTCTAAGAAAGATAGCAGAACCTTACCTAGGAATCCCAATAAATTAGCAAATGGTGCCCAGAAACAGACATGTGCATTCCAGCCCTAACAGCTCCTCTGTTCACACAGCTGAGAAAGAGGAAGCTGGGGGGGAATTAAGTGTGATCTCATTACAATGTGAAGAATTGGAGTTCTTAGAATAAGAAGCCCCCTGAGATATGACAACACCCACAGCATGCAGAGAGATCCAGGAGCCTTGTCCTACTTTGCGGCCTCAGAAGCTTAAGATTAAGACAAGATCCAAGCATCAGGGAAAAACAAAAAAGTCCTGATATAATGGTGTGGCATGAGAAAGGTTCTGATAAAGCATGTCAGATGTTTATCATAGAGAACAGGCTACTGATCTTAAATCATCCCTTCTCATGTTTCCATTTTCCAAGCATCAGCTGCAGAAGGGAGCCAGGTTTGGGCTCTGTGATACACATTCGCAGAATCCAGAGATTCCTACCTGAGACAGGCTCATAGTCCTGCTCCCAGGGTGAAGGATGGGCCCTTTGTATCATGTGCAAGCAAGGGCTGAAGATGACATGTTTGTGCAGACTGCATTTCTGCAGCCTTGGAGAGCTATCAACTCCAGCCTGCTCCTCTGAGATCACAGAGAGAGGCAAACCCCACAGGGCTCCTGCCAGAAGGCTTTAGGAAGAGCCATCAGAGCAGCAAATCTGAGCATGGGAAGGTGGAATTTAAGCAAGTCACTTCAATAGAAAGAGGAGTTGGCATTTCTGACGCTCCATCCTACCAGCCTGAGAAGATCTATTTAACCCATCCTTGCTACCTGTGTAATTTCTGTCACTGAGCTCACACATGAGTGCACAAATGCCTTCTGCTTCAGCCTAGGAGAGTCGGTACTCTGTCCGAGCTCAAAGGACAGTGGGGACCATCCTGGTGTCTCTCTCTGCTTCTCATGGCACCTTGAATGCTCCATTGCAGCGTTCAAGCAGAGGGGTGAGGGCCAGACCTCCACAGGGTGAACTCAGGAACAGGACATTCCCAGATTGTCCCACACACTCTGCCCAGGGCTTATTATCCATGAGGAGACACCTAGAACTCACCACCTTCACCATGACTAGATGGGCTGGGTCTTATCACAGAGCAGAGGGAGACCCTCCCATGCCAGGTCCAGTGTTGCCATTCTCAACCCTACTGATGGACCGTATCCCAGCTGCAGAATGCACATCCTGGGTCTATCCTGGGTCTAATATCTGCCAATTACACTCCACTCTGGGTGACTGTATCAGACCCTGTCTTTTATTTTTCCAATTTTTTAAATTTCAGAGTAATATAAGAGTGCAAAGGATTGGGTTATCTTGTTTGCATTTGTTATGTAAAGTCCAAGTTGTAGTTGGGCCCTTCACCCAGAAGGTGTGCTATGTCCCCCTACACTGTACCCTTTAGGTGGGAACTTACTGAACCCCCTTCCTCCTCCCCTGTTTGCCTTCTCTCTTCCTTCCTCTTCCCCCCTAATTAAATGTGTGTTTTTCTCTCATGTGGGTGTGTAGTTGTTCCTTTACTGGTTTCATATTAGTATTGAGTTCATTGGATATTTGCCTCTCCATTTTTTGTAATATTTTACTTAAGAGAATGTCCTCTAAATCCATCCAGATAAATACAAGAGATGTAAAGTCTCCATCTTTCTTTATGGGTAAATAGTACTCCATGGTCTACATATGCCACAGTTTATTCTATAATAACAAAGGCCTAATGACCAGAATCTACAGAGAACTCAAAGTAAACAACAAGAAAATAACAAACAATCCCATCTGTCCCTGGGCAAAAGACATGAACAGAACCATCTTGGAGGAACAAAGATGAATGGTCAGAAAACACATGAAAAAATGCTCATCATCCCTAATCAGCAGAGAAATGCAAATCAAAACCACCCTGAGATGTCACTTAGCCCCAGTGAGAATAACCCACATCACAAAGTCTCCAAGGCTATAGATGCTGGCGTGGATGTGGAGAGAAGGGACTTCACCTTAAAATAAAAAAAGAAAGTAAAAATAGCAAATCCAACATGCTCCTGATTGTGGTGTTTTCTGCAAGGTTACTGACATTTAAATATTGGAGATGGTATCACGCTCACTGAACAAAATTCATGAATTCTGAGTCCCCAGACCTTTCCCCTCTAACAAGCATAACCCAATGTTATGAGGTAGGAAAATTTCAATGTGTGTTGACCCACTCATTGTGAATAACGCAGAAACACCAAAATAAAACATGTACAGATATAAGCTTGAAGGAGGGTGTTATGGATGAAAATGTACCCCATAAAGATACAGGGAAGTCCTAACCCACAGTACCTTAGAGTAGTATCTTATTTAGAAGCAGGTGTAAATATTTAGATTAAAATGAGGTTGTACAAGAGTAGCATGTTCTCTAACTAATATGACTGGTGTCTTTATAAAACGTGGGGATTGGGGTACATTCATGCACAGAAAAAAGGGGTCACATGAAGTCTGAGGCAGAGATTGTAGTGACGTAATCACACACACACCCTCAAAAAAATTGCTAAGGATGGCCGACAACCACCACCAGAAGCTCAGGAAGAGGCCTGGAATGGATTCTCCAAGCCATGCAGCTGGTGTGTTTTTATGAAAACCCTAGAATACTAATGCAGAGGGCTTGCCAAAAGTCAACTAAATAAAACTACTAGTTCACAAAGACAGCTATTTGTTTTATTCTCACCCAGGACCTTCTTGTGCTCCCAAGGGCAGACCTCAACTCAGCCAACATTCCCAGAAAGGGAAATATGGATGGGTATTTCCAGGAAAGAAGCTCTAAAGTGACAGTTTTTCAGATAAGCTTTTGGGTCAGAGAAGTGGCTTTGCATCTGGAAAGCAGGTAAGAAGAAAAAAACTTGTTATTTTAGGTGAGAGTTCCTACCCAGATAATGTCCCGGTCCTCTGAGTAACACCAGGAACTGATGTTGAAAGTAGGTTTAAAATGGTTTCTAGTTCACTGCAAGCGCAAGAAAAGCTTCATAGCAAACAAGACGTTCTCCCACATTGAGCATTTTGAGTGTTGAGACATCTCCTATAACCTTCCATTCTCTGCAAACAGGGAGACAAGGGGGGACTGATTTTGCATTAAATGCAAAACCAGAAAGCTACTTCATTGAAAGACAGCTGATAGACGAGCTCGCTCACTTACAAGCCCTACAAAGAAATTGTTGTGTATGAAAAATTAAGTTTTTTCTACTCTTTTAGGTTCAGTGACTGGGGCCTGGAAATTAAACCGATGAAAGATTAACAGACTAAAAGGTTTATTTTGCATGCGTCTGGACAGGTTCACAGAAAAACAAAAAAGGAAAAATCTCAAAGAATTTGTTAAGCTTAGGGTTAATATACCATTTTAAGAAAAAGTGGTAAAGTTTTAGAAAAGCAAAAAGAAATAGAAAAGAGGGTTGGGCTTCTAAGGGGTGGTAAATTGTGGGAAGGTGAGTATCTGGGGGAAGCTAATGGAACATGAGGACTATTTTAGTGAGGTTTGCTTGTGCAGATCTGTCTCAGTGCTGACTTTTTTCTCCAGTGACAATGATTATTTCTTTTTCCTGATGCTGGTGGGGGTGAAAACGTCACAAAGAGAAAAAGTGCCCTGCTTTCAGGCAGTCAGAGGGAAGACAGAGAGCTCTTTCTCTGTTCGCTGTCTCCTAATTGCCTTCAGCCCAAAATAATCTTTATGCCAAAATGGCACCCTTTGGAGAGGCATACTCTAACCCCCTCTACCAGCGGTCCTCAACCTGTGGGTCATGACCCCTTTGGGGGTCTAACGACCCTTTCACAGGGGTCGCCTAAGACCATCCTGCATATCAGATATTTACATTATGATTCATAACAGTAGCAAAAGTACAATTATGAAGTGGCAGCGAAAATCATTTTATAGTTGGGGGTCACCACAACATGAGGAATTGTATTAAAGGGTCATGGCATTAGGAAGGTTGAGAACCACTGCCCTATACAATGGAAGCTATATTTTTTATACACTTCAGTGTGCAAATAGAACAGTCCTAACACATTATAATTTCTGAAAACTGTGCTTTTAAAAACCAATGATAAAAAAAAATTAAATAAATGGAAAGAGGGTTATAATTGGAGAAAAAGTAGGAATTCCATGCAGCCTTGTGAAAGTTTCCCTTTTGGAAACTGTCTGGTTGGTTTTTCTGTTTGACCTGAAGAACAATAATAAATCTCACTCCTGTTGGTTAATCTTCTTCATCGATAAATTCTCATGTCTCTTTGTTTTAACACCTGATCTTCTTTCAAGAACGATTCTCTCAAGTCACGAGAACACTGCTTGTGCTCTCAGCTCAAACCAAGAAATCACTTCAAAAAATATTTACAACAGAAACTAAATCTGCCCAGAAATGAAAAATTCTTTCAGTAAACATCGAATGCCATGTGCATCTGTCCCAGCCATCTGGAGGCAGATTGCCAGCAGGAACAACTAATACAAAGATGTACATATTGTGGTGTTATTTTGTTCCAGTGCATGGGGGACTGCAAAAGGACTTTCCGAGATTTAGAAATTAATAGGGCAAAGAAAGGTCAGAGTTTTCCCTGTATTTCTCCTAAATGGAATTCTTGTTCATTCAAAGAGGAGTTCGGCGTGGAAGAGAGAACACGCCAGAGCAGGAGCTGTCGTGGCAAACATATTAAATTTTATCTTAGATGGCTAAGAATTGGGTCTATCTCTGGCAGAGCTCTTTGATTGTTGGGTGGGAAGAACAGCAGTAAGAAAGAAAAATCAAGAATAAGAACCCAGCTGGGCTCCAATTCAGAGCCATATGGAAGTTGGTTCTCCAAAAGGACACGGGCTCGGGGCCAATGCTGACTTTGCCTGTTCTACTTTAGGCTGTGAGGCTTTAGCACTGACTGGCTCTGCTCCCAGAATTTAAGGTGTTGTACCTCCGGCAAAGACTGGAAGTTGAGCAGAAACCCTGGGAGATGTCTGTTGGGGAGAATGAGGAGATAAGGGCAGCTATTGCTCACAAAACCCCTTTTGCATATCAGTTACCCATGACTCAGTAACTAGCAGCCCCAAACTCAGCATAAAGTGTGATCCCTCACAGAGTACCTTTTCTGTATCTGTTAGCTGTTGCTGAGTAATAAGTAGCCCCCTCATCAGGGTAACATGTAAGTGCTCACAGAATAACTTTCCTGTATCGGTTAACTATTGCTGAGTAACAAGCAGCCCCCAAACTCAGTGTAAAATGCAATCGCTCACAAAATGCTTTTTCTGTATCAGTTAGCAATTTCTGAGTAACAAGCAGCCCCCAATTTAGGGCTTCCAATGTGATTGCTCAGAGAATACCTATTCTATATCAGGTAGCTATTTTGCTCACTACAAAGTCTCCTTTCAGCCTAGGATTTTCTGACCTTTGTTATTCTCTTTTATTTCATGGCTTTTATGAACACTAAATTGGGCTTTCTTTCTTTCTTTTTTTTTTACATAGCAAAATATAAACAGAACTATCTACTGGGGATAACATATCACACATTATTGAGATAGTCTTTCCAGAAGCCAGCACACCTACAAGGCTGCCTCCCAGCCTCCTCTCTTGGATTTCTGGAGCTCTAGCTACTTCTGTTTCTATTTGCTATTGCACCAGTCCATGTGATTTAAAAACACTAGAAATGGCAACTCTTCTCCAATGCTAAACACTACTCTTTGCTACAGAAATGGAAGCCCTTTTATAACTCTTTCTGCTTTGAGGCTGTTTTAGTGAGAGTTCTTCAATGAGCTAGAACCCATAGTATGTATATAGAGAGAGAGGTGAGAGAGAGTCGATGGGAATTGGCTCACTCAATCATGAAGGCTAAGAAGTCCCACGACAGGCCATCTTCAAGAACCAGCAAATCTTATAGCATAGCTTGGAGTACATCCAAAATCATCAAAACCAAGGAAGCCTCAGTGGTATAACTCTCACTTGGAGAGCAAGTGTCCAAGAGCTCAGGACACCACTGATTCCAGTGCTGGAATCCAAAACTTAGAAAACCTGGAGTTCTGATATCCAAAAGCAGGAGGAGAAGGGTGCTCTGGCTTTCAAAGAGAGAGCCAAAATTTGCCTTTTTTGTGCTTTGTTGTTCGATCTGGGCCCCCTCAATTGCATCATGACTTCCGACATTGAGGGTGATCTACTTTACTCAATCTACAGGCTCACATGCAATCCCCCCCAGAAAACCCTCGCCTGTGGCAGCCCTGTCATTCTAATGAGAGGCCAAACCAATTCGGTTTTCCTTTCAGCAGAGGAAAGACAGGATCAGAGCCTGATTCAGCTCTGAAGAACACTTTACAGACTAATGAGCTACTTCTTACTAAGCAGTAGCTAACTGAAGCATTCAGCATCAATAATACTTCCCTAGCTAGTTGGGTACCCTCTAATTCAATCAAGTTGATACCCCCAAATCCATCATCACAATGGCAGTGAAATATTTTGTTACCAGGTTGAGTGTTGCCTACAATCCCTACACTCTAAGGTTGCAACTTGTGGTCAACTTCCAAGTTCTTTCGACCCCAGAAGCTGCGATTTGAGCTGAGAAAGGTCCATCCACCTGTTGTCTTGGTAGAACTGTGCCAATCAACCTGCTAACCTGTATATAGAGCTTTTGCTTAAGGAAGACGTAGGCAAGTGGATATAATTTATGTCCATGGAGGATTTACAGGAGACCCTTGTGCCGGAGGGTCTCTTGATGCTTGTGGAAAAGAGTATCTGAGGAATGAGCCTCCTTCTTGGGCCTGTTGCAAGTTTGATGCTCTCCATGACGGAAGAAAGAGGAGCAGGTGTCAATGGGAAGGAGAACCCTGCAGGGACTCATGTTCCTTTGCACTTACAGCACAAATTGTCTCCAACCTCCAGGAACCCTGATTAAGGAAAAATATAACTAAAACAACCATCCCGGGAGCAGGGGCTAAATTTGTATATTTAATTCCAGAGGTCAGCAAAAGGCCAAATAGAAGACATCATCATAGATTATGAAAACATCTCATTTCGAAATGTGTCCTGCCAGATGCTTGGGGTTATAGTGTCTAATTACCCCTGGGATGAGGGTCAGAGCAGATAAAATATTAAAGGGATGTTGGTTTATTTTCCCCCATGGAGAGAGTCATTAAGGAACAAAGCACAGTCAAAAGGGACAGAGTGCCCTCGGGCTGCCTGAGGAGCTCACCAGGAGAAAGCAGAATTAAACAATTAAATAACACAGAGACCCGGCAGATCTCATCCCTGCCACTTGAATTCTGCATCTGCCTTCTGACAAGTCACCAGGAATCTTCTACCCTGACGCACAGCTCTAAACTGGGAAAACTGTTGTAACATGGCATGGGTTGGTCGAAAGCTGAAAACAACTCTTTCGTTGTATATACAAAATGGCTTTTCATTATATTTTATATTATATGTAAACAATATGAATTATGTATTTATAAATTAAATTATATATCATATAGAAAATTGATTTTATGATAGGTAATATAACTATCTATGATTATTCTGCATCTATGATATACAAAGTGTCCATAAAGTCCATGCGAAATTTAAAATTTACAACTATTTTAAATTGCAGACAAATTAGGAGGCACCTTTGGCTCAAAGGAGTAGGGCGCCAGCCCCATATGCTGGAGGGTGGCGGGTTCAAACCCAGCCCCAGCCAAAAACCGCAAAAAAAAAAAAAAAAAAAAAAAAAAAAAATATATATATATATATATATATATATGATAATAATAAATTGCACACGAATTTAAAATAGTTCTAAATTTTAAACTACACACAAACTTTTTGGACACTTTGTATATGATTGTACATGGTTACATAACAATGACTTTCATGCATAATTATATACTTAACACAGTGTGTGAAATACTTGCTATAGTATGAATAATAGGCACGTGATATATAATGTTTAAGTTATATTTTACATAAACTTTATTCATTTTTATTCATTCTTGACATTTGTTATTATAGAATAGACATTTTATTATTTATATAAGTAGTTCATATATAATATATAATATTGTATTCATATATAATATATAATATTGTATTACAACAATATGTCATATTATAATATGATTGATATAATAAATATAATTATATAAATACATATTATATTTACCATTGTAAAATAAGTATCTTATGGTTTCTATGAAATAAGACACAAAGATAATGAATATGATACATAATATACAATTACATATCATATTTAGAAGTTGAACATCTTCTAAAATTCAAAATAATCAAAAAGGTGAAACTTTTTGAGTATCAACATGATGCTTAAAGGAAATGACCATTGGGGCATTTCAGACTTTGAGTTTTCAGATTTGAGGTTGCTCAACCAGGGAAGTAAAATTCCAAAATCTGAAAAAATTCAAAATCACAGAAACTTTTGACACCGTGCATTTTGGATAAGGGACACGGAACTATATATATGCTGTATTCTATGTCCTATGCAATTGTACTTTATTTTTACCATATGATGTAAAATATAAAATTATTTATGTATATTTATGTATTATTTTACATACATTTTATACAATAGTATGTATGTAATTTATAATTGTAGTATCAGAAATAATAGAATATTGAAAGAAAACTGAAAGTATTTGAGGTCCCTCATACACAAGTGTTAACCAAATCTATTTAGCTTCACCAAGGTATAGGATGTGACTTAAAAATTGGACAGAAATGAACATGTCTTTTTTTTTTTTTTTTTTTTTGAGACAGAGTCTCACTATGTCACCCTCAGTCAAGTGCTGTGGCCTCACAGCTCACAGCAACCTCCAACTCTTAGGCTTAAGCGATTCTCTTGTCTCAGCCTCCCAAGTAGCTGGGGCTACAGGCACCTGCCTCAAGTTCAGGCTATTTTTTGGTTGCAGTTGTCATTGTTTAGCAGGCCTGGGCCAGGCTCGAACCTGGCAGCTCTGGTGTATGTGGCTGGCGCCCTACTCATTGAGCTATGGGCACCAAACCAGAAATGAACATGTCGCAAAGATTCTTCTTGTGGGTTGCGGGTGCCTGAGATCACAGGATGGTGTTCTGAGGACGCTTGGGCAGGTGCAGGGCTGCAGGTTTGGGGTTCAAAAGTACAAGAATAAAGTCTTGGGCTCTGTGGAAAGGCCAATAGGGAAACTTCTGTTCACTTCTTTCCCTTGTAGTATCTGCTCCGTGAGAGGTGTGTCTAATCTCGAAAAAAACACAGAAAACCCCCACATGAGAGATATTGTACATGTCAAAAGAAAACAGAAGCAGGCCAGGCACTGTGGCTCACACCTATAACCCCAGGATTTTGGGAGGCCAGAGCAGGAGGATCTCTGAGCTCAGGAGTTTGAGACCAGCCTGAGCAAGAGAGAGACCTTGTCTCTACAAAAAATGGAAAAATTATAGCCAGGCACAGTGGGAGGTGCCTGTAGTCCCAGCTACTCGGGAGGCTGAGGCAGGGGGATCACTTGTGCCCAGGAGTTAAAGGTTGCTGTGAGCTGTGATGATGCCACCCTCTAGCCTGGGTGACAAAGTGAGAGTTTGTTAAAGAGAGGGAGAGAGGGGAAGGGAAGGGAAGGGAAAGAGAGAGGGGGGGGAGAGAAAGAGAGACACCCTGTTTCTACTAAAATAGAAAAACTAGCCAGTCATGGTAGGAAGTGCCTATAGTCCCAGCTACTCAGGAGGCTGAGGCAGGAGAATCACTTGTTAAAGGTTGGTGTGAACTGTGATGACAACACTCTAGTGTGGGTGACAGAGTGAGACTTTGTCAAAGAGAGTGAGGGGAAGGGAGAAGGGGAGAGAGAAAGGAAGAGAGGAAGAGAGAGAGGAGAAAAGAAGGAAGGGAGGGATGGGAAAGGAAAGAAGGAAAGATGGAAGGGGAAGGGAAGGGAAGGGAAGGGAAGGGAAGGGAGGAAGGAAGGAAGGAAGGAAGGAAGGAAGGAAGGAAGGAGAAAGGGAAAAAGGAAGGAAGGAAGGAGAAAGGGAGAAAGGAAGGAAGGAAGGAAGAAGAAAGGGAAAAAGGAAGGAAGGAAGGAAGAAGAAAGGGAAAAGGAAAGGAAGGAAGGAAGGAAGGAAGGAGAAAGGGAAAAAGGAAGGAAGGAAGGAGAAAGGGACAAAATGAGGTATGAAGAAAGGGCAAAGGGAAAGACGGAAGGACGGCGAACGGGCCACGGCCGGG
>CAUYPK010014192.1:0-85378 GCA_963574355.1 Loris lydekkerianus
AGAAAAGAAATAACTAAAATTAGAGCAGAACTTAATGAAATTGAAAACAAAAAAATCATACAACAGATCAACCAATCAAAGAGTTAGTTTTTTGAAAAGGTCAATAAAATAGATAAACCTAACCAGAAGTAGAAGAGTAAAATCCCTAATTTCATCAATCATAAATGATAAAAGCCAAATAACAACAGACTCCTCAGAAATTCAGCAAATCATTAAGGAATACTACATAAAACTCTACTCTCAGAAATATGGAAATCTGAATGAAATAGATCAATATTTGGAAACATGGCACCCTCCCAGACTTAGCCCGAAAGAAGTGAAAATGTTGAACAAGCCTATAACAAGCTCTGAAATGCATCAACTATAAGAAATCTCCCCAAACAGAAAAGCCCAGGACCAGATGGCTTCCCATCAGAATTCTATCAAACCTTTAAAGAGGAACTAGTACCTATATTACTTAATCTTTTCCAAAACATAGAAAAAGAAGGAATACTTTCCAACTCATTCTATGAAGCAAATAGCACCCTGATACCCAAACCAGGAAAAGATCCAACAGGAAAAGAAAATTATAGACCAATATCTCTAATGAATATTGATTCAAAAATATTCAATAACATCCTAGCAAACAGAATCCAACAACACATCAAACAAATTATACACTACGACCAGGTGTGTTTCATCCCAAGTATGGTTCAATATATGTAAATCCATAAATATAATACATCACATAAACAAATTAAAAAACAAAGACCATATGATTCTCTCAATTGATGCAGAAAAAGCTTTTGACAATAACCAGCATCCTTTCTTGATCAGAACACTTAAGAAAATAGGTATAGAAGGAACATTTCTTAAAATGATAGAGGCCATCTAGAGCAAACCCACAGCCAATATCATAGTGAATGGAGTAAAATTGAAATCATTTCAATGTACGCAGCTATGATTTAATTAAAAAAAAAAAATCATTTCCACTCAGATCAGGAACTAGGCATGAATGCCCACTGTCTCCACTGCTTTTTAACATTATAATGGAAGTCTTAGCCACTGCAAAAAGGCAAGAGAAGGCAATCAAGTGGATCCAAATAAGACCAGAGGAGATCAAATTGTCACTTTTCACGGACGATATTATTATATATCTGGAAAACCCCAGGGAATCAACTACAAAACTCCTAGAAGTGATCAAGGAATATAGTAACGTCTTAGGATACAAAATTAACACTCATAAATCTGTAGCCTTTATATACAACAAGGGGAAAAAACAATCAAAGATTCTATTCCCTTTACAATAGTGCCAAAGAAGATGAAATATCTGGGAGTGTATCTAACTATGGACGTGAAAAATCTCTATAAAGAGAACTATGAAACTCTGAGAAAATAAATAGCTGAAGATGTTAACAAATGGAAAAATATACCATGCTTATGGCTGGGAAAGATCAACATTGTTAAAATGTCTATACTACATAAAGTAATTTACAGATTTAACGCGATCCCTATTAAAGCACCTCTCTCATATTTTAAAGACCTGAAAAAATTAGTACTTCATTTTATATGGAAACAGAAAAAAACTTGAATAGGCAAGACATTACTCAGAAATAAAAACAAATAGGGAGGAATCATGCTTCCAGACTTCAGACTATGTTATAAATCAATAGTGATCAAAATAGCATGGTACTGGCACAAAAATAGAGAAGTTGATGTTGGAACAGAATTGAAGACCAAGAGGTGAACCCAGACACTTATCATCATTTGATTTTTGATAAGCCTATTAAAAATATAAATTGGGAGAAAGAATCCCTATTCAATAAATGGTGCTGGATGAATTGGCTGGCAACTTGCAGAAGACTGAAACAGGACCCACACCTTTCTCCTTTAACAAAAATTGACTCTCACTGGTTAAAGGACTTAAACTTAAGACATGAAGCTATAAATATTCTTAGAGAGAGTGCAGGGGAAACACTTGAGAAAATTGGTCTGGGAGAATACTTCATGAGGAAGACATCCTGGGCAATTGAAGCAACATCAAAAATATATTACTGGGATCTGATCAAATTAAGCTTCTGCACTGCCAAGAACACACTAAGTAAAGCAAATAGACAGCCCTCAGAATGGGAGAGGAATTTTGCAAGTTATACTACCAACAAAGGTCTAATAACCAGAATCCACAGAAAGCTCAAACGTATTAGCAAGAAAAGAACAAGTGATCCCATCTCAGGGTGGGCAAAGGACTTGAAGAGAAACTTCCCTAAAGAAGACAGATGCACGATCTACAGACACATGAAAAAATCCTCATCATTCTTAATCATCAGAGAAATGCAAACCAAAACTACTCTGAGATATCATCAACTCCAGTAAGAGTACCCCACATCACAAAATCCCCAAACAACAGATGTTGGTGTGGATGTGGAGAAAAGGGAACACTTCTGCACTGCTGGTGGGAATGCAAGCTAGTACATTCCTTTTGGAAGGAAGTTTGGAGAACACTCAGGTATCTAAATGTAGACCTGCCTTTGATCCTGCAATTTCTCTTCTAGGTGTATATCCAAAGGACCAAAGATCATTTGGCAATAAAGATATTTGCACCAGATTGTTCATTACAGCTCAATTCATAATTGCCAAGTCATGGAAGAAGCCCAAGTGCCCATTGACCCATAAATGGATTAATAAATTGTGGTATATGTATACTATGGAATATTATGCAGCAGTAAAAAAAATGGAGACATTACCTTCTTTATGTTTACATGGATGGAGCTGGAAAATATTCTTCTTAATAAAGTATCTCAGGAATGAAAAAAAAGTATCCAATGTACTCAGTACTACTGTGAAACCAATTTATAATAACTCACACTTGCATATGAAAAATGAAACACAATTTTATTCTATGATGAAGAAGGGAAGTGGGAGGTGAGTGATGGGGAAGGGGTGGGAGAGATAGTAGGGGCACCACAACTATGGAGCACATTGCAAGTACAAGTTGGTTCTATTATGTGTAGAACACAAATGTCCTAATGTTATAAATGGGTAAATGAGATGAAAGCTATGCTGATTAGTATGCTATAAGCACTCCAATTTGTACAAATAATCAACACACTGAAATGGACATAAATGTATTTATGATCTATGTATAAAAGACTTAATAAAAAAAAACAAAGAAAAACTATCTGGGCCTTGGCCAGATAGTGGTTTATGGCAGGCACCTGCAATCCTAGCTACTCGGGCGGCTAAGGCAAGAAGATCACTTGAGCCCAGGAGTTTAAGATTGCTATGAGCTAAGATGACGCCACAGTACTCTACCCAGGGCAGAGTGAGACTCTGTCTCAAAAAATTATTTAATTAATTAAATTTAAGAAAAAACAAAATCAGAATGTAACCCTATTGGAAGTTGAAGAACATCTGCCTACTTACAGTTCGTATTTGTGGAGGAAGGAAAAAAGTATATAAGCATAAAGATTTTTTTTTTTTTTTTTTGAGACAGAGTTTCACTATGTTTCCCTCAGTAGAGTGCCGTGGTCCAAGGGGGGAAGAGCTCACAGCAACCTCCAACTCTTGGGCTCAAGCGATTCTCTTGCCTCAGCCTCCCAAGTAGCTGGGACTACAGGTGAGTGCCACAACAATGGCTATTTTTTGTTGGAGTTGTCATTGTTGCTTAGCTGGCCCAGGCCAGGTTCAAGCCTGCCACCTTTGGTACATGTGGCTGGTGCCATAACCACTGTGCTACGGGTGCTGAGCCAGCCATAAAGATTTTAAGTATTTCAAAAAGAATTTATTAAGAGATATCTTAGACCAATACAATGCTCCATTTATTTAAATGTAGGGGCCAATAAAACTAAACATTTCTTAGACTACCTCACTGGCTTTTCTTTTATTACAAGAGTTTTCAAATAATCAGTTAACGATGCCTGAGATAGAAAAGGATTACCTAGTTCCTTTTCCTTTATTTTGGGACCTTTTGTATGATGACTTTTGTGCAAATGTATTTGCTATTTCTATTTAGATTTTAGTCACTGTTTGACTCCAAACATTTTGTGTGACAGGACCAAGTGAGGATCAGAAAGGCTCAAAATTAACAGAGGCATCTTTAAACAATTTCTTCCACACATAAATTGTAAAGCTAAGCATGATAGGGAGAAGACATTTTGCTAATTTTTATTCTTAGCAAGATTTCATGTTTGTTTGTTTTTTTTCTTTTTTGACTAGAGCAGTATTCCTATGTTAGTTATAGTTTTGAGAAAGTTTGTGTTTAATGAAAGGTGTGTTGGAACAGGAGTCCCTGCAGATAATTTGATAGGGTAAGAGTCAGGTGTATGTTTTATTGCCTCTTACATCTTATTAATTAGGAAGCAGCTGCAAAACCTTGTCTTAATCCAATTTTTACCATCGTCATTCTTGATAATGTAGTAGCAGAATATTTTATGATTTAATTTTACAAAATCTATTCAGATCAATTACCTTCTCCTGGATGCAACCTTCTCTTTTTCCCTAGAGCTCTCTTGGAATCCCAGAGAGTTATCTTGTTGCCATGCTACCTTAGTGCTTCACTTATCATATGGTGGCTTCACTTATCATGTGGTAGAAGACCAATGACCATGGAGATGTAGGGGTGTCAGCTCTTCCCCCCTTGGACCTGCATGGGCTCTGTGGGTCTGCACCAGTAGAATGTGGGGAAGTGATGCTGGGCCTGTTTCCTGACCCAGGCCTTAGGGCCTGGCAGCTTCTACTTCCTGTCTCTTTGGATGCTCATTTTGGGACCACTTAAGAAATCCAACTAATGTGAGGCCACCATAGCAGAGAGAGCACCTGAGGAGAAAGAGATCTTGGTCAGCTTGAGCTACTACAATGGAACTAGACTGGGGGCTCACATAGCATTTGTTCTCACAGTTCTGAAAGCTGGAAGTCCACCAGGGTGATAGTATGGTCATGTTCTGGTGAGTATGCTCTTCCTGGTTTGTAGATGATAGGCGTCTCTTTTCTAATGAGAGTGCTAATCCCATCATGAGCACTCCACTCTCAACAACCTAATTACCTCCCAAAGACCCAGCATCACAATACCATCTCTTGGGGGTGGGGGTGGGGTGGTAGGGTTTCAGCATATGAAACAGGGTGTCCATGGCATAGCCCCTGTCATTTAAGTCATTCCAACTGAGGTCCCAGACATCATGAAGCAGAGGAGTGTCGTTACTACTGAGCCCTGTGTGAATCACAGATTTGTAAGGAAAAGAAATGACTATTCTTTTTATTTAAAAAAACTGTAAAATAGATATGCAATTGCAATCATTTGTAAGTGTACAGTTTAGTGTCATTAGATACATTCTAATTGCTGTGCAACCACCACCACCATCCATCTCCAGAACTTTTTCAGCTTCCCAAGTTTTTCAGCTTGAAAACTCTTGTGAAATTCTGTACTCATTAAACACTAACTCCCCATTTTCCGTCCCCCACCCCCCTGGCAACCACCATTCTGCTTTCTGTCTCTCTGAATCTGACTACTCTTGATACCTCATGTTAAGTTTAAGTGGGAATCATACAGTATTTACCTTTTTGTGTCTGGTTTGTTTCACTTAGCATAATATCATCAAGTTTCATCCAAGCTTCATTCATATATTAGCTGTAGCATGTCAGAGTTTCCTTATTTTTAAAGGCTGAATAATATTGTCTCTGTATACCACTTTTTGCTTACACATATCCATTCATCCATTGATGTTCATTTGGGTCCTTGTCATCTTTTGGCTCTCATGAATAATGCTGCTATGAACATGTCCATGTAAAAATCTCTCAGAGGCCCTGATTTCAATTCTTTTGGGTATATACAGAGTAGTGAGATTGCTTGATCAGATGGTAACTCTGTGGGTTTTTTTTTTTTTTTTAATTTTTTTTTTATTTGCTTGTTTTGAGATAGGATTTCACTACACTGCTCAGGCTGGTCTTGAACTTCTGGGCTTACGTGCTCCTCCCACTTCAGCCTTTCAAGTAGTAGGGACTTAAGTATGTCCAACTATGTTTAATTATTTTTGAAGAACCTATTGTTATTTGAAGCCACTAAGCATTGAGGTGGTTTGTTTCCTAGTGACAGATAACCAAAAGAGTCTTCAGCCACACCTTGTATTATTCTACCTCTGTATATATTGTGCCTCTTTTTCTGTGTCATTAGAATATAGCAGAATTCTTGGAATAGCTTTGGAATTATATAGTGAATGCAGAGTCTCACAACCCCAGATGTTATTAAAAACACTTTTTCATTCTAAATTATAGTAGACACTGACCAATCATAATGGACAAAGGCAGTAATGTTGTCAGGTCAAGAGGCCCCACCTGGGGCACTACCTCTTCATTGCTGGACTATAGAAAGGTCTGGAGGTGGTGGTGGTGGGCCCAGCGGCCCATCTACTGACAAAGGCTATGGCTATTGATCAACTGGTAGTCACACCAGAGCAGACACAGAGTGCAAGCCCTGTCCATGGCACCTGTGAGGAGACAGGGAGCAGGCAGTCCTTCTTACAGACACCAGGAAGGGGAAAAAGTGAATTTTTAAATTATTTATTTATTCATTTATTTATTTATTTATTTATTGAGACAGAGTGTCACTTTGTTGCCCTCGGTAGAGTGCCATGGCATCCTCAGTCTCCCAAAGAACTGGGACTACAAGGTGCCCACCACAATGCCCCGCTATTTTTTGATCGTAGTTGTCATTGTTTGGCTGGCCTGGGCTGGGTTCGAACCCGCCAGCTCCGGTGTATGTGGCTGGCACCCTAGCCGCTGAGCTACAGGTGCCAAGCCAGGGAAAAAGTGAATTTAATAGTTTTGTTTGTGACTAACAGACTGTTCTGCTCTTAACAGCTAGAGACACTTTCCATTCAAGGCCAGTGGGAAGCAACAGGGACAGCCACCTGTCCCTTCAGCTACCAGGCAAGACGTGTTAAGTTGGCAGAAGACTTTTTACTCACATTGAGCTTAACATATTTGTCACCACTGTTTTGAAAGTTAGAAAGGATTTTCTTAGAAATTAATTTAGAATATTTCAAATCAAAACACATTCTTAGAGTACAGGAGAGAGTGTATCATTAAACTTTTGTCAACCACCTAACAATAATGACACAGAAACTTCTGGGGAAGACCATTTAAATCCAAGGCTCAGGCCAAGGTGGTAGTTCTAAGGATAGCCAGTGGACCCTTTCCTTAAATATCTATCACACTGGAAGCTCAGTTCAAGAACAGTTGACTGTAAGACAAACAGCTGAAGACAAACATTGGAGGCCAACCCTTAAGAACTTGAAGTCATTTTATATACGTGTGGCTTATTTTTAATAAATGAAAATTTAATGCATGTGGGCTGGACTGGTGTGTTTGGTGCTTGTAAATTTGGTAGGTGGGGGTATTTTGTTTTCTCCTCTGTTGGTAATAAAGTTCCAGAGCCTCATTTATACCCCCAGCTGTGACATTTGTTGGAAAGCTCCCAGGAACAGAGTGAGGCAAAAGATATGAGAGGCAGGAGAAGCCCTTGTCATGTGCCCTGTTGCTTTGCTGTGAGTTTCAACCCCTCACATTACGTATGTCTCTTACATAAACACTGTGGAAATAATGGCAGAATCTTAATGGTTTTTCAAAGTATCCTGAGTCTTTTTTAGAAAAGACACCCTTACAAAGAGCACTGGTTTAGGCAAAAATACAGGATCTGCAAACTATTTTCAGCTGATAACAAACAGCCTCTCACTGGTTAGAGTTTATTCTGGGAAAGCTCCAGTGAAGAATAGCATTTCAGGGACAGAAGTGCAGCAGCAAAGACAGATCTTGTAAAGATACCACCAAGAAATGGCTAATGTAGGAATTTAACACTTTGCCATTGCTGGCATTAAATAATTTTCAGTTTTTCAACATTGGGGGAAAAAGTAAATGCCCACCTATGCAGAGCAGGAAAGTCCTTCCCTGGTATGCTCCAAGCTGTAGAGCTCTCCACAGCTGTAGATGAAACTCCTTACCCCACCTGCCTGCCATCCCTGCCTGCCCGGGATGCAGCACTGAGGCCAGGAGAACCCTGACCTGGCCAGGCCAGAACTGATGGGATGAAGACTGTCTCAAAAGAATCATAATCAGCTGCTGGAATTTGCAGAAAATTCAGGGTGGGCAATTAAGAGGTCTTTTTGGATCCAGGCCCAAGCCTCTACAGCAAACTAACATGCTGCTGTCCTCCGTCCCCAGGTCACACCCAGTTGTGAGGAGTCTAGAGATGCTCAAACAATGCCTCCTAATAGGTGGCAAACCCAAGGCCAACATCTGAGCCCTCCAACTCCCACCTTATTCCAGGTTCAACTAAGATGAGGGTACTTAGTTAGGAATTGTATTAACAGGGAATGGGTAGAGGTGTCTTTCCTGTTTTTAAAATAACAATGTCATGATTTCATGCCTGACAACAGAATTTATATTGTTCCCTTCTGTTTACAGAGGAACTGAGATGAACTAGAGGGAGGAAAGTAATTGAGAGAAGCAGGTCTTTTAAGCACAATTCTTTCCTTTCAGTGACCAAATTTGAACATAGTGGCCCCCTGGACACCCTTTCTATGAAGGGGCCTGGCCTCAGATGAGGAGCTCACGTTCAGCTGCAATTCAGACTCCCCTGCACTACTGCCCACGAGCAGAAAGGCTGGCCCTCAGCTCTTGAGCAGAGCCTGTGAACTACAGTTCTGCGCCTGCGGACAAAACCCTGTGTTATAGGCCCAAGTCCCTATGGCAGTAACTGCTTATTAGTGGAAAAGAAAATTCCCAAATAAAGCACGGTCCAATCATTTATTTTAACAAAAGATTTACTTGAAACAGGTTTGCGCAGACATACACCAGTCAACAGGATTAATCAAAGCCACAATTACTAAATTCTCCAAAAATCTCAAAAAATACAAGTAGATGCCCTTCATTTGTCTTCACTCCAGAAGGGAACCCGGCTCCCACTATAATGTGCTGCTGTACTTTAACGACCATAGGACATTAATAGGACGTGAAAATGGTAACACTTCTACAGAGGGAGGGAACAAAAAACCCATGCGCCACTGAAGCGCTCACTGCTCTGCTGGGAGCCAATTAAACGTACCCCACAGCCCTGCTTTCCTCTTCATAACCAGATTAAAACCTCTCCATCACAAATAATATTTAAGCAACCCGCGCAGATATGACAGCAGACAGGAGAGAGCACATGACTTTGCTCGCATGAGAAAGACAACAGAAAGATGTTGCATTCAAATGGCAACTTGGTGACCTGCAGGACTGGTGACCCTTCCACCCCTGCAGCTGGCCCTGGAGGTTCAGAGGGCAGCAGCATGGCACGTCTCCCAAATGGGGCCTCACGGACAGCTTGGGAGGCCAAGCGGGACGGGAAAGTAGGAGTTTCAGTACTTACACTGACTTTATTAACAAAAAACTAAAGAAGTATTTACTGGTGCTGGGATCTTGTTGGAAAGACAGAAACTCCAGACAAGGGCAGGTTTTCTTTTTCCGTTTGTTGTGTCGGCGCACCTGTGACCGCATGCCAAGCTATCGCAAGGGACAGGACTAGTTCCAATCCCAACACAAGTGGGTTCATGGCCTGCTCCTTGGGTTCTCGCCCTCTTTCCGGCCTTTTCTATTTCACACAGAAGAGCTTACCTATAAAAGGCTCTTGATAAGCTCTCTTGACCCCTGTTTCCTGGGCAGGGTTATTTGGATAGTGCTATTACTTCAACTTTCTTCTTCCTCTCTGTCATAAATCAAAGCCACCTGACACTTTGTTCCTGACGTTTTAAAACAAACAGGTCTCTTTTCTTTTTTAGCCAGGTCAGAAGAAATGCCTATGGGCTAATCTTGTGAGCATGTTTTTCTTGGTCTAATGCCTGGGAGAAAGAGCAGAGCAGATATCTCAAAAAGCAACTGGAACAAGAGATTGTCATTGGAAAATGAGCCAGCCTGGGCGCAGAAAGAATCTCTCTTTTGTCTCCCTCAGTCGAGAAGGCAGAGGTATTCCTCGGAGGTTAACAGCTATGGATTCTAGTGGGGTGGAGTGAGGGGGAATGTGCCCTTTCCTGCTCCCTTTTGTTTTCACCTTCTGACTATTAAGGTTTATGTTGGCTCAATACCCATTCTTCTCACTCAAGATTTCATCTCAGATTCAGAAATCGCTCATACTCAATAAATGAAGAGCTTTAAACAGAGCACTGGTTAGATACTGGACATTAAATAAAGCACATGTAAATTGAAGGGGAATGGAAAATTGTACTGTTGGACAAGTATGGGAGGCAGAGAAAAAAAGTATAGGAAGGGTACAACACATTGGGTATTCTGGTCTATTCCTTTCAAGAATACTTAGAGATGTCATTATGTGGGGTCTTGGCTCTTAACTCAGCAACCTTTCTAATGGTCCTCCTTGCCCTTCAGGATGGAAAAATGGCTAGGACAAGGCTAAATAAATTTCCCCAAGGCTGTATTGAGACAGATAACTGCCTTGAGCCACTGAAGAACCAACAACAAAGCCACTCTCTTTTCTTGAAGGGAAGGGACTTAATTTTAACTATCCCCATCATCATTATGTTAGCTCATTTAAACATCTGTATGAAGAAAGTGTTTCATGAGTATGACAGGGAATGCTATCTTTGGACTTAAATTGATAGATAAACTAATTTCTTTGCCAAGTTATTAACTCAGGTTCGGTTTAGCCCCGGTTTCCCTGTTCACAATTTTTATGGATCCCAGGAGATGAAGGATACATTTAAAATGTTGATGCTAAATTGCTCTTTGAATTACTTTGGGACAGTGACCCTGGGCAGTAATTCAAGCTCTGGCTGAATACGTGCAGCCCTTTCACAAGTTCGAAAGCAAAGACTACCTTATCCCATAAAGAGTTTTATAAACTTTCTATTCAACTTAGTTTTAAGACATAAATCCCTAGGAACAGAAATATCTGACAAACATTTCTTCTGTATGGTTAAAAAAAAACCCATTCATCCTTAGAGCCTGTGTATACACACACATACATACACATGGGTTTTCAGATATTAGTTACTCAGACTCAGGGTTTTTTTTTTTTTTTTTTTTTTCCTATTACTCACTGCTTTTCTATTACACAGATCACTACTGATTTTCACTACTAGCTCCCCTTATAGTACGACCTGAAGCCCAGTCAGGGAAAAGAAAATGTAAACAGTTCTCAGCCAAGCTCTCCTGAAACCCAAGTTTGCTTCTTGAGATATGTTTCTGCAAGTGTTAAAGAAACAGTCTCTCCTTTCTCTGGTACACATATTTTATATGGTGTTCTGATCCAAAAGCTCATCCTTCTTTTGTTTTCACGTGTGCACATGTTTACAGAAAATGGTTGTAAACATAACCTTGGTTAGGAAACCCAAACTATTCTGCACAGAAGTAAGACAGCCACACTAGCTCCACTGTCTACATTTTAATGAAACCCCTTCCAATCAGCAATGAAGTGTTAACCCAGATTGCCAAACAGAAGGGGGGGGTGTTATTCTGCTCTCCCCTCCCTCATGACACATATCAGTGTGCACAACAGAAACACAGAGATAAGTTCAGAGCATGGCTGGTCTTTTCCTTTTGCAGTGTCAGCCAGAACAGAACAGAGACTCGGAGAGGAGTGGGCTGTCCATGGGAAGCACCAAGGGTTGGTCTGGCTAGATCCTGCCCATTTAGCTCAATCCAGAATTGGGCCCTGGAGTGTGGAGTCTGACCTGCCAGCCTGTGAGTCACTCACTGTGTGGCAGAGTGACAAGTCCCATGTGGCATTTCTCCTGCTGAGCTGACAGCCAGTGTCCTAGTCCAATACCCCCCACCCCCTGATCCCTGGGGAGGGGTTGTATGTGACATTCTGACCTCAGTTTAAAGATAGAACAAATGAAACAGCCCCCGAGTCAAGCATGGCCAAGTATTATCCATCACACATAGTGACAGCTGCTCCTCCTAGAAACCCAATTTAGTCATCTGGCTACATGAAAGCTTAACCACATGACAGGATAAACAGATATCCCTGGTAATGTTTTCTTCTGTGTGAATACCATACCAAAAACTATTCTGTCTACTTCTCAAAAGAACAGGAAAATATACCTGTATGCTCAAATAGAAAATGTGAACTCTAATGTAACAAACAAACAATCCCTCAAACTGCAAACAAACCTAAACCCACATTTTAATTTATAAATCTGATTTGGAAGGTTTCAACTTTAAGACAGAGCTAAGTGTTTGATGAAGAACTGAGTTTTAATTCACTCTTTCCAAACAGGTTTAGTTCCCAAATAAAACAAAATAGTTAAGATGCCTAATGCACATTCAATTCCAATTTTAATTTCTCCTCTGTATTTTGGCCATCATCTTTCTGGGTGTGCAATAAAGACATATACCTTGGTTTATTATGTTAATCACAGGCACATTTTGTGTTCTAATTCCTGCATTACAGTTCTTCAGAAAGGACAGAATCTTGCTGAGTGCTCTAGCACTTTATTTATTTTGCTCTTGTATTTTAGAATGTTTTCTTCACCTTGGGGAGAAAGAAATACCCATTTTTTGAGACTCGACTGTTAATTGCACTGTTCTGTTTCTCCTCAGGCCCTCTCAGCATCTTGGTCACCTCAAAAGTGAGGATTAGTTTTCCTAGTCAGTGAAAATTATATTCTACATTATTTCAATGCCCAGGGAGCTGTGGATATTCTGAAAGTAAACAGGAAGCAAAGGGTACTGCTGTCTTCTTCTCTTAGCACCACCATCCTAGGACTGTGGCATTTTAAGCAGTGACAGCTGCCCAAAAAGTATTTAAGCCACTCAAAAATCTAGTTTGGCAACCACAGCAGAGCAGAGTGTGAGCCAGGCTGGTTGTGTATTAGGGGCTCTGGAGCTCACTGTCATGGCCGAGGGTTCTGTCCAGATGTAGGACTCTGCACCTGGGAAAGTCAGTGTGCAGCACTTCCTTGTCTTAGAATCCAGGACACTGTATTCAGAAAGGTACCCAAGTTTAACACTGATCAGATACAAAGAGGAAACGACATCAATACTAACAAAAATGTGTTTCTACGAGATGTTTGCAATTCATTTCAATTACAACTGCACATCCCATCCAGGTCTCGTTGAAGCTCCTATACACATTGGGCTGATTATGACAACTGTCTGGGCCTCAGGGCTTGTTCAGAGTTTCTCTGGAGACCTGGCAGACAATTCCTGTATCTTCCTCCCAATGACCCAGTGCCCTTCCTTCTCCCTCTGAGGACTTCTGTGGTCATCACCTCCACCTCCCTCAACATCTTATACCTTCCCGATTGGCTTTACCTATCCTCGCACTTGACAGCTACAGAGTGACATACATGTCACTTCACTGTGTTGATATGTTATAAATCCATTCATTTCCCAACAGTGAAAATCTAAAATGTGCTCTGAATCCTCAGAAAAAAAGCATGGGTTCAGATTTAAGTGGATGCCAAGGGCCCAATGTTTGGGAAGTTGGGAAATGAGTATTCAGAGCCTTACCACGTCCAAAAGTGCTGAAGGCACTCTACCACCACCCTGGCCCATGGGCTGCCCCTTGTCAGTGAAAGGCAGATAGACATTTAGAATGGTATATGTTGAATGGCTACATTTCTTTCCTTCAGTTATAGAATGAAAAAAAAAAATGGTGGAAAAGGGGTTTCTCACATTTATATTTGAATCCACAGTGAAAGGAGGGAAAGTGCAGATTTGGGCTGGTTGCCCACCAGCTGCCATGCACTGGGCACAGTGGCCAGCCATGCAGAAGGTCTGAGAATGAGGGAAACAGGACAGCAAAGGCAGGACCAGGCCAGTGGCACCTGGAAATTGGGTGCAGAGGACTCTGTTGGAACATCAATTGGTTTGTCCTGCTGGAAATGTGGCTAAGAGGTTCAAGTAAGTGTTCTCAGGTTGACCATGCAGATGCAGAGTTTTGCGATTTCACTGCAATCAAGAAGTTTATGCCAATTTCATACAAACAAAACAGGAATCATAGCAAGAGAGCAACCTGCCTGAAGTGAAGTTTGCATGCTGCCCACTGGACCCAATCTGTGAGCTAACAAAACAGGAAGTAAGTGTGGCCTGCCCCAATTACATGAGATAGGAACTTGCACGCAACATAAAACTCCTTTCCCTTTCTCCCAGAACAACTAGCACTGATGTTTAAATATTTGTGGGACATAATGTTTTTAATTTCACACCTCACAGAGCACAGTTGAATGCTTCATAACAAGGTAAACAAAAGTTAGGTTATGCACTGCAGACTGACTGGGAGGGAAAAGATGGCTTCCTCTGTGGTCCGTGCTCTGGGTTTGCGAGGGGATATGTAACTAACAAACTGCTTGACTAAGGCCACAGAAATGTGTTTTCCAGTGTTTGGCTGCTGACACCAGTCTCTTCTGATGAAAATGTGTTAACACTGGGTGCAAAAGACTGAACCTCTTTCGTAGGATGAGCCAGGAAAACACAAGTCTTATTTCTTCCTTGATTTCTTTTTGGTGGTGTCATAAGAACGGACTATTTCTTCCTGAGTAACAGCTCCATGTTCTTCTTGAGAAAAAGCATACCCATCTGAAAGAAAAGCACACAGGAGGAATTGGTTAACTGGAGAGTCGGGGACCACACTGGGCTTAGTATAGTCTGCTTTCCCAGGTTCACAAAGGTGAATGGCCTCCATAGCCTTGGATAAGTGGAGGCCCCAGATGAAGAAACCTGTGGCCAATGACGTGGTGGTACCAGGCCTGAGGCCTGAATGGGCCCAGTGGATCTGGCTGCTGATGCTGAGGCAGGAAGGGCGTTAAGGGGCAGGTTTCCTCCTCTTGGAGTCTGTGGCCGAGCTCAGCTTGGGGAGCACATGCAATGGGGGTACTGGCCATGATTCTACTTTCCAATCATTTATCAAAGAAAAATGCCCCTCTGCCTGACACGATAGGCCAGCTAATGTCAGAAGCTGGGGAAACACACCCATGTCAACAGTGAAAGTTGGCAAAGTGCCCGTGATACTTCTTTAAAGTTGGACTAATTTGGACTGTTAGTAAGTAATCAAAATGGTCTGTTTATGTGTGAATTTAGTGATTAGATCCATGGCCACAGGAAGACCGCTCGCAACCAGTTCATATCTACTAATAAAATAAATGACAGCAAACACTGACTAAACACTATGTGCATGAGGCACGGTTCTCTACACTGTTTACAAATAGCTTAGTTTTCCCAGCAACACTATGAGATGTGTGATTATATTCTTCCCACTTCACAGGTGGGAAAATTGAGGCACAGGAATTTTGTGACTTGCCCACCATCACATATGTAGTGTGGCAGAGCGGGGCAGCAAACCCAGGCAGCATGCCTGCCAGGCCCACGCTCTCCTGAATCTCCAGCTATGACTGAGATTTAGCAATCAGAAGCCCAAAGTGTGGCTTGGCTTCCAACTGGCCCTTCCAACAGGAAGGGTAGTTAAAAGACTCACTCTCTTTGGCTAACCCCTCTGTGTCACAGGTATGGGAAAGTTCCATGGCTCAGTTACACATTCTGGCCCAAAGACTGATAATCACAACCCCCATGCATGTGTGTTTCTGATTTATCAATGGAGCTGTTTATTCACTGTCATACTCCTTGAAAGGAGAAAAATATGTCAGAAAGTGTGCCCATGGATCAGGTACTGAATTACTGGTTTAATTTTCTAAGACATTTGGCTTAAAAGGAAATTGTCTAGGGTATCAAGACATAATGATAGCAATGTATGAAAGTCTTTGTGGACAGGGAGAAGAGGCAGACACTTCAAACGAAGATGCCTAAGCTGTTTGCTTACTGGGTATGTGACCACTAACTTACTAACTGACAGTCCCAGTGCTTGGGATGGCTTCCCAGCTCTTTTGGAGAGCATGTCTTCCCACCACTGCCCAGGAAACCCATGGCTCAGGTGCGCCATCATGGGAGGAAAGGGAGGTGGACTTGAGTTGACTGAGCACACAGGGGCTGAGCTGCCTCGACCAGCAAGGCCCAGGGGGAAAAGAGATGGGTCGGAGTAAAAGCAGAGCATGCCAAGCAGGGTTGCAGAAGTACAGTTAGGAATCTTCCACAGGGGCTTCTGTCTACCTGCTGGCTTCTGTTTATAGCACAGCAAAACCCATAAACCATGAAACCCCACCATGTGGTAGGCACAGTAACAGGTTTCGAGTGCAGGCAGGTTCCTGAGTGGGGAGGCAGGAGCCAGCCTGGAAGGGGAGGCTCCCTTGGGGTGGACGTACTCATTCATTTGTTCCGGCTCTGGGCCCACTCCTGGTGCACTTGAACTTCCTGAGGATGGCTTTCCATACAAGGTGTCTTTAGAGTCTTCACACGATCTGCCAACCACTGAAGAGCAAATGCCACCACTCACCTCTGTTCCCTTCTGGATTTTAGCCACAGGGCTTGATCAGAGATGAACAGGGAGAAGGAAACTTCCACTGCCTCCGGCTTCTGCTTTGGAAGAGCTGCCCCAACCTCCTGCCTCCCTCTGGTGACATCTGGCTCACATACCTCCCATCCCAAACCCCATACAAGGTGCTTTTTGTGAAGCATTTCCACTGCGGTCCAAGAGGAGATGCCTTTCCTTGGGATGTTTCAAAGCAAAATCCAGCAAATAATACTGTTTCTTCCAGTAATAAGGCTGTGTACTGTGTGGTCAACTTGGATAATTTTCATTCTCTGGTCTTTTAAAAAAGAATGTTTTAGGACACATTTGATGTTCTCCTGAGGGGCCAGGCAGCTGCTGTCTTGGGATCTGGTGTGGCTGCTGGGGAGGAAGACCTACCATGGACTCTGTGGCTGCTGGGTACTCAGACGGATGCACCACAAGCCTGCAGGAGCCATTCTGAGTAAGGACTCGTTGTCCCAAGCAATTGGAGTGCTCTTGATAAATACTTCTGGTGCCAGGTAAAGGCCTACTAAGCTCTTCACCCTGCAGATGGCTTTGTTCACTTGCTCAACTTTCGTCTCAGATCCTGGGGCCCAAATGACTGCAGGCTGTGCAGGGGCCCTCTAGCTCAAGCCCTCTTTCTGGGCTTCCAGGCACTCCCATGGCCAACCACTCTCAGGCTGTAGAATCCTGTCTCCCTCCTTCAGTGCTAATTTCACTCTGCACCAACAGGCAAAGCCTCCATCCATACCAGAAAGGAAAGAAGCCTATCTCAACAGTCCAAATACATCGATCACTACCTATTTTTTTTTGTCTTAGACATGTGCCTCCTGGGGAACCAATTCTGGAGGCTTCTTCAGCTCAGAGCTGTATTACTTCCTTAGTTACATTAGTGCTATTGCCACAGGGGCCTCCCACGGAGGGATTGGGATGACCCAGCCATTCTGGGTTGGGAAGGGTTTCCACATTGCCCTCAGAAGGGACAGAGAGGAGTGTCCCTACTGGTCCTACTGCAGACCTCTTCTCCCAGGTGGAGGACCCAGTGGTCACTGCCAAATGCTTCCCCACACCCTAACATCTTCTGGCTGCACCTACCATCATGTTTCTCAAATGCTGTGTGCCAAGACCTCCTTGCCCTTAACTGAGAATTAAAGTGGACTCCAACATTCGGGCATGGGAGGAGGATGGCTTGTTAGGTTTATCCTTGGTGGTTGTTAGTGGTGGTGGTGAGGGTGTCTGCCCAGGTTCAGATGAAATATTTTCCTCTTATAAAACAGGCCTTGTGGGAGTTAGAACCTTAATGGAGAAGTTTTTGTGAAAATAGCAACATAACCACTCAGCCTACTTCTACCTGCCCAGGCTTTGCCCACAGCCTGACAAGAAGCGGCTGGGATCAGCTTGCCAGGTTCTGCTTGAGGAAGACTGAATGGTTATTTGCATCCATATAGGGAGCTCAGGGGAAGCCTCCAGCTCTTTGCATTTTCCATGTTCACTCACCCTTCAGGAAGTCCTGGCAGATCAGAGAGTCGTGCTGATGGCCTGCAGGCTGCACTCTAGGGAATCACCTGTGACTTTCCCTGGCTGGCGGAATCCTAAGGTACTGCTTCCTAAATACTCAGCCAGGTATAGCCAGAATCTCAGGATTGAGGAAGTGGAAAGAGATGAGAGGACAGATGACTTTCTTAGTTGTTTTTTCTTCTCCAGATAGAACATTTGGTGAAGTCCATAAAATCATGTCCTCTTTTTTCACTAATTTTTTCACTAATTTTGGATTAACAACCCCTTAAGTAGCATTCCTTTAAATCTGAGCTCTGATCGCATCTTAATAAAACTAGCAGTTTCCTGTCTGGAAAAACATTCTAATAGCCACAGAAATGGGGAAGACCACAGGGGAGATGAGAAAACCAGACTGCTAAGGAAATTTGGATCTCAGTGACAAGTATCATAGGTTGGTGGCTCACAGGAACTGCAACATGAGAGTTTTCCCGTCCGTTTCCCTGCACAGACCAGAAGGAAACTCAAAGGCTGAGACAAGCTGTGCAGACCTTGCACTCCAGGACTAATCCCGATCACTCAGTGTTTTCTCCAGTTGCTAATGACAGAAACATCTGTTCTAGAACTAGCCACTGAATGTTTTTTTGACGCAATATCATTTCAGAATCTTTAGTATTTCTTGTATTTATTTGTTCAGGAGATTTATTTACTTACTTATTTATTTTGGCCTTTAAGATACTGACTTAAGAAAAACTTTGAGTAGTTGTTTTAAGATATTTACAACTCTCCCCATATGTGTGCTCTGTGTGTATGTGTGTTTTGTATACATTCTGTGGTCACTTTGAACCCTTTATCAGAGAAGCTGCATGGCCCCAAAGAAAGAACCCCATAGTGCTGGGAGTCTGCAGGTGTTTTCTGTGTGCCTGTTGTACACAAGGAATGTGTGGGATGTACATTACTGTGATTCTATTTCTTTTTCCAGAGAAAATGGCACTTTAGGGAAATAGGTAAGTATCCAAAGTTATTCAGCTAATGGAAGAATAATAAACTTAACATTTAACTGGACTCTTTATATTGCCCAGGCACTGATATAGGCACTTTGTATATATGAACTCATTTACTCCTCCCCATAAATCCTAAGTTCTCACATAATCCTCATTCTCCAGACATAGAAACAGAGAAATGAAGTATAATAACTTGCCCAAGATCACAAAAAAGTGGCAGAGCAGAGTCATGACCCACGCAGCCCTGCTCCAGAGTGGGTGCCCTGCGGACTGCACTCCTTGGACTGTTCCATCAAACCTCTCAGCTCGACCTCTCTCTTGGGCCAGCATCCACAGCTGTGATCCAGAGTCCAGGACAACGCTACTGCCCTGAGCCTCTTCTGCTTGTACTCTTGGGGTGGCCCACCTATCTCCTGGGGTGGTGGGGAACTGAAGGACAGAAGCATGTCAGTTCCTCTTCTCCCATGTCGGTGTTCCATGGGAGAAGGTGGGGATTGGGAGTGGATGTCTCCTGCCTCTCCCCGCTTCACCAACAAAGTCTCCACAGACAGATGGAGCCCAGCTGAACTCAACATAGGAGTTTACAGCACTAGGTGTACGGTGATTCTTCTTTACTTTTCATGAACTGTTTTTTTTTTTTTTTTTTTTTTTAACCAGTCATTTCCTTCTAAACTCCTAAGGTCCTCAGAAGGGGAAAGGAAAACAGGGGGTGGAGTGTGGGAGGAAGACATGATGTGTGCATGCATATGAGTATGTGTGTGGAAGCGGGAGAAGGGGTGGGAGAGGCCTGGCCTCCTGCAGTTAGGAGGTGCATGGCTGGGTTGTTAAACACAGCAGACGATGTCTTTCATGGTCTCTCAGTTTCAACTCCTCGGGTCTGGAGGGGAGCTGGGGAATGCCAACCCTAGACGTGGGGCAGCCTTCCTGGGAAAAGCACAAGAGTTTTTCTCCCCACCAACTATCATTGTTTCAATTAATATGGCAATATTACATAAGACAGACCATACTGCTACCTTTAGGGACAACAATTTAAAAGTAATATCACCTCAACTTAAAGAAAATCCTCTTGGAAAGATGACAGAATGCTCTTAACTACATCAGGAGTTTAAGTTTAGGAATTTTGTCATTTGGGTATCTGCCTGGGTCCCAGGGAATTACCTATATTCAAGCTGCATTTGCCTCAGGCCAAAAACACCGTTTTCAATTCCAAAAGTGTATGTCTGGTGCTGCCCCCACTACCACCACCGGTCCTGGCTACTGGCCAGGGTCTCCTGCCCTGAAAGGGGCAGCAGCTGCTATCATACTCACGAGGGACGCTCTGCTGAATGGAGCTGCCTCGGAAGAGGGTGGGAGGTGTCTTCCGACCAAGCCTCTTTATCAGGCGGTCCCGCTCGTTCAGCCTGTGGGCAGAGCAAAGGGTCAGTCTCCCACTTGAATACAACTGAACACATCGCAGGAGGATTCGGGAATGACTTAAGTTTTGAAAACAAGAAAGACCAGACAAAGGTGGGGTGGGGTGGGTGAGCTCCTCCACATCATGGAAGGCATGGAGTTTCACAAGCAGTAGTTATTTACAGTACATGCTGTCTCGCCCCCTTGTTGCTGCTCCCAGTTTATGAAAGGGCCCTCCTTCCATTGGTCCTGTACCCATGCCTACAAGCACCTCCTTCCTTGTTACTGAAGTGTACCACAAGTGCACTTTTCATGCCTGGCAGAACACCAGGCCTCCCACAACACTTCTGTGAGGAATTATATGTTTCTGCAGTAAATGTCTCAGCCTTGCTGCCACCTGCAACCCCTCGCCCTGCATGGGGTCAGAGCCATGGGACCCCAGACAGAGTCTGGCTTCTTTCTCCAGAACATGATGCTTATTTTGAACCCCAAGGCCAATGAAGATGAGTTTTCTTCTAAAACACAGGATGAATGCTTGGGTTCCACAGTCTCATTACTAGGTATATATCCAGAAGAAAAAAAAATTCATTTTATTGTAAGAACATATGCACTCGAATGTTTATAGCAGCTTAATGTACAGTTGCAAAGAGGTGGAAGCAACCCAAGTGCCCATCAACCTGGGAATGGATTAATAAACTATGGTATATGCATACCATGGGCTACTATTCAGCCACAAAGAAGGTGGAAAGTACATCTTTTGTAATTACCTGGATAGAGTTGAAGAACATTCTCCTTAGTAAAATATCTAAAGAATGGAAAAGCAAGTATCCAATATACTCAGTACTAATTTGAGTCTAGTAGATGAACAACAATAGCCCCACACAAGAGAAAACCACAATTAAATTCAAGAAAGAGGAAAGTGGGGGAAGGGGCTCAGTAAGCTCAGTAAGGGTACAATGCAGGGGTAAAGGACTAAAATACAACTCGGACTTTTCACAACAAATGCAGACAGTGTTACCTAATTGTATGTACCCTTATATTAATCTGAAATAAAAAAATTAAAAAAATCAATGAAACAGGATAAGGTGCTCTCCCTCCCTATCTGAAAGTATTCCTTCGAAGGCTGCCACTTCTGTGAAGACATATGGAGCTGTCTGGGAGGACATCGGTTTATTACTATAAACCAAAGAGAGCGCTTACAAACTGCCCTGGCAGGCCTGAGCGTGTCACTCTCAGTACCAGGATGCAGTTTTGCTTGGCCCCACAAGAGGCTTTTGGTGTATGGGAATTTGCTGATGCCCCTCCTCATGGCCTGAACTGTGTCTTCCTCTTCCCCAATTCACATGCTGAAGCCCTAACCCTAGCACCTCACAATAGGACTATGTTTGGAGATGGGGTCTTTAAAGAGGAATCAAGGTGAAAGGAGCTCATTAAGGTGGCCCTGAATCCACTCTGACTGGTGTCTTCCTATGGAGAGGTTAGGACACAGACACAGCGGGAAGACCATGTGAGGACATAAGGAGAAGGTAGCCCTCTGCATGTGAAGGAGAGAAGCCACAGGAGAAACCAGCCCTTTAGACACCTTGATTTCAGACTTCTGGTCTCCCAAACAGTAAGAAAATAAAACTCTTGTAAGCCCCCAGTCTGAGGCACTTATCTATAGCAGCCAACCAGATTAATACACACTAATCCTGTTTGCAGGACTGTGAGCACACACGAAGTTGTATGTGAGTCATCGTGAAAGTTTTGAAATACACAAATATCAAGAAATAAAATCTGTGGGGATGGAAATAAAGCCCTCCTAGCAACACCGACAAGCTGAGCAAATTGGAATTTGGATGGGAACACCAGAAAGGACACTGTTGACTGTATTTCTTGGAAGTGAAATAATGGACCATAACACAGTCTGTCTCAAAACTTCTGCAGTGCCCACATATGAGGTGCTTCAACCATCCTCCCACCCTCCCCCGCCCCCAGTCTGTGAGAACTGAACCTGAGGAGGCCCTTCCCCTGATCACAGACCCTCCTAGCTCTCCCCAGGCTTTCAAGACAAGAGGGAGGCCCTGTCTTTATGGCTTTTTGAGCTGAAATTCATTTAGGATTGTCTTGGTTGAAATGATAACATTTAATTCATTAGCAATTAAGGGTGAGTCTCAGCCAGCTAAGCTTCGCAAAATATCTGATGGTTGAGGAGAAAAAGTACTGTTTTGGCTCTTTCATCTTTGTTCCTCTTCCCCTTTCTCCCAAGGACCAAAATAATCTCCTAGGCCCAGCTAAGCAACTGCCTTGGACTACAAGGACACACAGATGCCCAAGGAGCAAGCCAGTGGCACTTGTGTAGCTGCTGTCTCCTACCATCCACAGATCCCTGTGCTGTCTAGCTGCAGGGTGAGCTCAGGGAGGGGCCCTTCCCTTCCCACTGTCGGGGGAAGCTTGCTCGCTGGCCCCATGTGGGGACATAAATGGGACCTGGGAGTGATGCAGGTCTGAGATTTTCCCCCATCCCACTCCTCCACCCAGGACATCCCAGCAGCAGCTTTCACTGTGGCTCAGGAGAATATCACAGAACCACAGAAATGGGAGAGATTGCTGAAATCACATATGTGGGCCTCTCCCAGGGCAGGTGAGGAAACAGGGTGTCCACTGTGCCCCATGACTCTATGGCAGCCACGCAGGTTCCTAGGCAGGGCTCCTGCCTGTGATCTGTGCTGAGCAGGCACTGCCCCATTCCCTATGGAGCATCATATGCTATTCTCTCTTCCCTTTTATAAGGAAATATTATAAAAAACTTTAACTTGTTTGAGAGGGTTTCACTCTGCACCACAGCCTTCCTCTCACATGGTAATGGGTCTACAGGCCCCACCCATGGCCCACGCCTGGCCTCCGACTCATGGTATTTGGAACCCTGCAAGGCCCTGCTCAGTGATCTCCAAGTGTGCGTCCAGGGCTACCCTGGTTTCCATTGTCCAGAAAATTGATCATATAGCCGATGGGCACAGCACTAGGTCTGTAGCGGTGGCCAAGGCATGTTTTTTTGCAAGGAGTATTGAAAGAGCCTGAATGTGTGGCCTGTAATGTCCACCCACTTGTGTGCCAATCCCCTTGGAGTACAGGACAGAGCTGGGATCCGGGAGGGGGTGCCCCACAAGCTGGCTCTTCCCCATGCCCCCATGCTCTGGCTAAGGCCTTCCAAGAAGCCAGGAATTACAGGATGACAGTCTTTATGAAGGTATCATCATCAAGGCATAAACCTGTTTGTTATCTTTATTTCTAATTGTCACATAATTGGATGTGGTAGGTGGCCCCCATCTGTACTCATACCAAGTTCTGCAAACACCAGGAGTGGGTCTACATGTCCAGATATCATCAAAATAATAAAAAACTCAAATATAAAGTCCCCTCACACTCCCCAATCTTCTTTCTTCTGTAAAAAAGTTAGAAATAACCT
Source organism: Loris lydekkerianus (assembly GCA_963574355.1). Classification (NCBI taxonomy): domain Eukaryota; kingdom Metazoa; phylum Chordata; class Mammalia; order Primates; family Lorisidae; genus Loris; species Loris lydekkerianus. The sequence goes on from CAUYPK010014192.1 coordinate 23,708, forward strand.
TGCTGTCCATATGTTATACTTTTGGTCCATATATATGTACTATCAAAACACAGTTGTGTTTTAAAATGTGTAAATGGGGTCAGTTGTGTTACCTTCTTGTTTATCATACTTCTCCCTTTTCCTTTGCTCTTTTTTCTCCTTTCTTATTTTCATGTGTCATTTAGCTTAGAGGAGAATTATTATATGAGTGGCCAGCCTTAAGTTTCTAACCTATATATTTGACAAGGTCAAAATTAGAAAACAGTTTTATTCACCTCTTGAATAATACAAAGACTTCTGACACTCAACTCTGATTTCCCTGTGTCTATTTTGTCCTTAGCACTGGAACCTGCTTGGTTTGTTATTCTTGACAGGGAATCTGTCTTTTCTTCAGATTGCTTTTACAGCAATCCCGTTTGTCCCTGACTATCTGCATTTTCACAAGGACACTTACCTTGCATGAGGAGCTGTAGGTTTGTTTGCATATCCTGCTCAGCTGCTCAGGCCTGAAAAGTTATAGTAACCTAAAGATTTATTTTCATTTATGCAGACCATTGAATCCTACCTCTCTGCCACTTGCTATTTGTGCTCCTCCTGCAGCTTCTATCTATAGTATCTACATAGCTATCTCATTCTGTCTTCTACAGTCCCTACATCGTCACATTTCCCTTTGCCTTTATCCCTTCAGCTTTATCTAACCTATTTTAAAACTGTCCAATATGTTTTAATTTAAATCCTTATGCTTTTCAAGTCTATGTATTTTATTTTTCTTCCAAATCCTCCTTTTCTTACACACTGTTCTCCATTGCTCTTTGATGTCTCTATCTTCCTTCATCAGTGTTTGTAGACTCTTTTAGACTTTCTTTGCATCTCCAGTTCTTGAGGAGCTACTTTTCTATGCATGGTGCCCAGTGACTCACTCTCATCACGATGTCTTTCCTCTGTGTGCTCTAGTTCTTCAGAATGACTTTTCCTTTCACCTCTGCCAAGGATGTACAGGTAACATCAATTTTTATATTAATATCTTTGTTTTGGGCTCCTGTAGCATTGCTGAGTGTCTACAATTGGACCTCATATATAAACAAGGGCTCTTGATTTCTAGTGGGTATTTCTTTCTTACATCTTTTTCCCTATGCACATAATATATGATTTGTTTTACTCTAAAGAGTAAAACTTTTCTTGTTTGTGTTTCACTCAAATGGCATCCCTGCAAAATCTGTAGCTTAAAGCATGGAGTCTATCACATATCACGGTAGGACTGAGGCACCTACATTAGGCACCTACATCCTCCTCTTCCTACATTAACCCCTGAAACTCCTGCCTCTGATGCTCTTGTGCAGACTCCTCAGCTTCAGTTCCCTCTTGACCTGCTGGGTTTTTTTTTTTTTTTTTCTTATTGTGTTAAGACATTTATATTCTACATTTAGTAAATTTCACATGTACCCTTGTAAGATGCACCGTAGGTGTGGTCCCACCAATTACCTTCCCTCCACCTGTCCTCCCCCTCCCCTCCCTATCCCTTTTCTCCATATTCTTGGACTATAATTGGGTTATAGCTTTCATATGAAAGCTGTAACTTGGTAACCTGCTGGCTTTGATGTCTTTATTTTGGGTACCTGAATTTCCTCATCTTTCTTTCCAGGTTCATTATATATCAAAAGGCTGTTTTTGTTTTTATTTCACCCGACACTTCTGTGTGTTTGGAAAGGTCTTTTCTGAGCTAGCTTACTCTCCCATATTGACTCTATGTGGTTTTCATAAATAATCTATGTTTCCCTGACCCAACGACTGGAAAAAAACCATGGCTACAGAACAAGAACACAAAAATATCCTTTACCAACTCTTGCTATCCTTAGAAACAATATTTTTCTGGAGAGTTTTAAAACTACATGGATGTGACATTTTTCTAGAGAGTTTTAAAACTACATGGATGTGACAAAAGCTGTAGGTTACGAAATGGGAATCAGAGCTTATAACAACACTGTACTGGAGGTGTCAGAGGCACTGATTTCTCCATGTGCTCCAATATTAAAATATTAAAGAACATTATTTTTCCAATTTTCCCCTCTTCATTGGAAGGAAAAAATACCACTGTGAAGGAATATTATTAAAATTTCTCATGAACAATAATGTTGAAAAAGCTCAAGTAAATATAAGAACTAAAAACATATAAATCTTAAAGTATGGGGTAAATCTATAATCCTGAATTAGTAATAGTGGAAATTAATAAAATATTTACCACTTATGGTACTATATCATCTCTATATGGTTTGGAGTCTATCTGATCTGAAAGAAATGGTAAAAAAGGTGAAAACACAACCAAATAGGGTGAGTAAAAATTAGCACAGGAAAGATCAATTTAGACTTCTGAGATTTTGGTTTATTTTTTTTCTTAAATAGAGAATACTTGAAAAAATACTAGCAAACAAAAGTCATTGTTTTAAAATAATTATATAATATGACCAAATGAGATTTACCCTAAGAATGTAAAGGTGGTTCAACCTACAAAAACCAATTAATACAATACACCACATAATAAAATAAAGGGAACAAAGCCACAGGATATCTTAATTGATGCAGAAAAAGAATTTAACAAAATTCAATACCCTTTATAGATTAAAAAAAAACCTTAGAAAACTAAAGATATAAGAAAAATTCCTTAACAGGATAAAGAGCTTTTATATACATATGTATAAGAATTTATATATGTGTGTGTGGAGATATATATATATATATATATATATAAAAATAGCTAACATTACAATTAATGTTTTATATATATATAAATATGTATATATATATATAAATATATATTTATGTATATATATATATATATATATATACACATATATATAAACATAGCTAACATTACACTTAATAATAAAAGACTAAGAGCTATCTCTCTCTGATCAGGAATAACACAAGGATGCTCACCTTCACCACTTCTTTTCCACAAATTTACTAAAGTTCTAACCAAAACAGCTAGACACATATAGAAATAAAGATATCTAAATATGGCAAGAAGAAGTAAAAATATCTCTATGTGTAGATGACATGACCTTATATGTTGAAAATTCTGAAGAATACACACGCATACACTATTGGAGCTAATAAATTCAGTAAAGTTGCAGGATACCAGACGAACCCATAAAAACCAGTTATATTTCTGTATAATAACAATGTACACTATAATAGGGAAATTAAGAAATAGCATTTATAATAACATTAAAAATAATAACATACTTAGGAATAATTTTAACCAAGGAGGTTCAAGAATTTTACAAAAAATAACTATAAGTCATTGGTAAAAGAAATTAAAGACTCCCTAAATAAATCAAAAAATTTCCCATGTTCATAAATTGGAAGATATTACTATTAAGGTAGCACTACTAATCAAAGTGTTTTACAAAATCAAATCAATTCCTATCAAAATCCCAATGGCCTTTTCTTTGTAGAAATAGAAAAGCTGATACTAAGATTTATATGGAATTGCAAGGGATCACAAAACAATCTTGAAAAAAGAAAAAAAGCATTGCAGAACTCATACTTCCCTATTTCAAACTTTACTATAAAACTACAATAATAAAAACAGCATGGTACAGATATATAAATCAATGGAATATAATTAAGAGTCCAAAAAATAAACCCATACATATATATTCAATTATTTATTGACAAGGGTGTCAAGAAAAAAATAAGAAAATAATAATGTCTTTAGCAAATGCTGCTAGACAATGGATTTCTACATGCAAAACAATGAAGTTGGGTCCTTACTTCCCACCACATATGAAAATTAATTTAAGAATGAATTAAATATATAAATATTTTTGTGACAAATGAAAATACAACATACCTAAATTTATTGAATTTAGCAAAAGCAGTTCTAAGAGGAAAGTTTAAACATACACACACGCGCGCGCGCGCACGCGCGCACAAACAAGAATGATCTCAGATATATAACCAATATTATATTGTTAGGAGCTACAAAAAGAACAAACTAAGCCAAAGATAGCAAAAGGAAGAAAATGCAAAAATCAGATCAGAAATAAATGAAATAAAGGCTATGAATACACTAGGGGAAAAAAAAATCAACAATACTAAAAATTGGTTTTTTGAAAGATGAAACTAACAAACCCTTAGCTAGACTACCTAGGGGAAAAGAGAGGACTCAAATTAATAAACTCATAATTAAAATTCAAAACATTACAATGCATACCACAGAAATATAAAGGATCATACAAAATTACTATAATCATATGCTAACAGATTGGGTAATCTAGGAGAAATGGTTAAGTTCCAAGACATTTACAACCTGCCATGACTGAACCAGGAAGAAATAAAAAATCCAAACAGACCAATAAAAACTAAGGATATTGAATCAGTAATAAAAATTCTCTTATCAAAGAAAACTCAGAGACTTAATGGTTTGACTTCTGACTTCTACCATTTACAGAAGAATATCAGTTCTTCTTAAATTCTTCCAGAACAGAAGAGTAGGCAGTATTTCCAAACTCATTTTACAAGATCAGCATTGCCCTAATATCAAAGCCAGACAAAGAAATTATAAGAAAAGAAAATTAAAGTTCAACATCCCTGATAAACATAGATGCAAAAATCCTCAACAAAACATTAGCAAATTGAATTCAACAGCACGTTAAAAGAATCAGTCACCACAATCAAATGGGATTTACCCCTGAGATGCATTATGGTTTAACACATACAAATATATCAATGTGATGTACCACTTTATCAGAATTAAGACTAAGAACATGAAGATCATGTCAATAGATGGAAAAAAAAAAAAGCATTCAACATCCTTTCATGATAAAACTTAGCAGATTAATCATAGAAGGACTGTTTTTCACCACAATAAAGGCCAATATGACAAACTTGTAGTTAGCATCCTAACAGTGAAAAGTTGAAAGCTTTCCCTCTAAGCCAGTGGTTCTCAACCTTCCTAATGCCACAACCCTTTAATACAGTTTCTGTGGGTTGTGACCCACAGGTTGAGAACCGCTGCTCTAAGGTTAAGAGCAAGAGACATGGTATCAAAAGACAAGGATGGCCACTCTCATCACTTCTTTTTACCTAATTCTAAAAGTCCTAGACAAAGTCATTAGGCAAGAGAGGAATAAAAGGAATCCTGATAGTAAAGAAAGACATGGAATTGTTTCTGTTTGCTGATGGAACAATCTTCTGCACAGAAAACTCTGAAGACTTTATTAATATAAACTTGTTAGCACTAAAATAAAAATTCAATAGAGCTGCAGGATACAATATCAACACACAAAGATCAATCATGTGATGATAAACTAATCCAAAAAGGGAAATTAAGAAAAAATCCCATTTACAGTAGCAACAATGACAACAAAATAGTTAGGAGTAAATTTAAGCAATGAGGTGAAAGATATATATATACACACACACACACATTTATACTGAAAACTATAAAACTCTGATGAAAGAAATGAAGAAAACACAAATAAGTAGAACAATATCCTGTGTTCATAGGTTGGAAAACAGTAATATTGTTAAAATGTCCATACTACCTAAAACAATCCATAGATTTCATGTGCTCTCTATCAAAATTGCAATGCCATTTTTATAGAAATAGGAAAGACAATCTTTACATTTGTATAGAAACACAAAAGATCCCAAATGGCCAAAGCAACCTGAAGCAAAATAAAAACAAAGCTAGAGACATCACACTGTCTGAATTCAAAATACATTGTAAGCCTATTGTAAACAAAACAGCATGATACTGACATAAAAGCAGACAGACACATTAACTGATGTAAGAGGACAGAAGGCTCAGAAATAAATGCATGAACTTAACAGTAATTTATTTTTAAGGAAGGTGCTCAGAACAACATAATGGGAAAAGGGAAGCCTCCTCAATAAATGGTGCTGGAAAAATTAGATTTTTCACCTACAGAAATGAAATTGGACCCTCATTTCACAATGTATTCAAAAATAACTCAAAATGAATAAAAGACTTAAATATAAGAATTAAAACAATAAAGGTATTAGAAGAAAACTCACAGGTTAAATGCTTCATGACATTGATTTGGGCAATAAGTTTTTGGACAGGAACCCAAAAATATAGGCACCAAAAAAAAAAAAAAAAAAAAAAACCCAACAAAAAAAACAGGCAAATGGAATGGCCTCAAACCAAAAAACCTCTGCACAGAAAAGATAATAGTAAACAGAGTGAAAAGAGAACCCATAGAAAGAGAGAAAATATTTGCACCTGATAAGGGGTTTATGTCCAAAATATATAAGCAACTGAACTCAATAGCAAGAAAACAAATAATCAGATTAAAAAAATGGACAAAGGACCTGAACAGACATTTCTCAAAAGATACACAAATGACCATCAAGTATATGAAAAACTGCTCCAAACATGTATCACTAATAATCAGAGAAATGCAAATTAAAACCACAAACAGATATGACCTTACATCTATTAGAATGGCTCTTCTAAAAAAAATTAAAGTTAACAAGTGTTGGCGAACATACAGAGAAAAGAGAACCCCTATACACTGTTGATGGAAATATAAATTAGAATAGCCACCAAGAAAAACAATATGGAGATGCTTCAAAAATTAAAAATAGAACCCCTATATGACCTAGCAATGCCACTTCAGGGTATGTAATCCAAAGGAATTGAAACCAGTATGTTAAAGGGACAACTGCAATTCCATGTTTGTTGTAGCATTACTTGTAATAGCCAAGATATGAAATCAACCTAGCTGTCTATCAGTGAATGAATGGACAAGGAAAGTGTGATGCTTATACATACATTGGAATCTTATTCAGTTTAAAGAGGAATTCATCCTATCATTTGCTACAATGTGGGAGAACCTGGAGGACATTATGTTAAGTGAAATAAGCCAGGCACGGGAAGATAAATATCACATCATCTCACTTACATGCATAATCTAAAAATCTGAACTCATAGAAAGAGAAAGTAGAATGACAGTTACCAGAGGTGGGTGGGGGTGGTGGGGGAGGGAAGGAATGGTGAGATGCTGGTCAAAGGATATAAAGTTCCAGTTAGACAAGAGGAATACATTTTGAGATCTATTTCACAGCAGTATGGCTATAGTTAAAAACAATGCAGTATACAATTGAAATTAATATAGTAAATGTCAAAGGCCTCACCATAAAAAATGGTAAGTAGTTGTGGTGATAGGTATGTTAATTAGCTTCATTTACTATTTTCACATCAAAGACAGGTATGAAAACATCACTTTGTACTTTATAATTTGTTATTTAAAATAATACTAATAAAAAGACATAAATGTAAGAACTAAAAACATATAAATCTTAAAGTATAAGGGTAAATCTATAATCTTGGACTTAGCAATGGTTTCTTAGAACCCAAAGTACAAATAATAAACAAAAAAAACCCAAATAGATAAATTGATCTTCATTAAATTAAAACTTCTGTGTATCAAAGGACATTATCAAGGAAGTGAAAAGACAATCTCAAAATAGAATATATTTGCAAATCATATCTAATAAGGGTCTAGTATATAGAATATATAAACAACGCTTACAGGTCAAAAGAAAGACGACAAACAATCCAATTGAAAATGGGCAAAGGGGATAGTGCCTGTAGCTCAGTGCGTAAGGCGCCAGCACCATATACAGAGAATGGCAGGTTCAAATCTGGTCCCAGCCAGATAAAACATAGCAATGGCAACTGCAACAAAAAATAGATGGGCATTGTGGTGGGTGCCTATAGTCCCAGCTATTCAGAAGGCTGAGGCAAGAGAATCACTTAAGTCCATGAGCTGGAGGTTGCTGTGAGCTGTGATGCCATTGCACTCTACAGAGGGTGACAGAGTGAGACTCTGTCTCAAAAAAAATTAAAAAATGGGCAAAGGACTTGAATAGTAATAGCTGACGAGCACATAAAAAGATACTCAACATCATTACTCATTTGGAAAATGCGGATCAAAAAATACTAGAATAGCTATAAAAAAAAATACTAGAATAGCTATAAAAAGATAAAACCAGGTAGGCCAGGTAGCACCCATAGCTCAGTGGGTAGGTGCCAGCCACATACACTGAGGCTGGCAGGTTTGAACCAAATCCAGGCCAGCAAAAAAAAAACCAACAACAACAAAAAATAAACAAACAAACAAAACAACAATTACAACAGCAACAAACAAAAAAATAGCTGGGAGTTGTGGAGGGCACTTGTAGTCCCAGCTACTTGAGAGGCTGAGGCAAGAGAATTGTTTAAGTCCAAGAATTTGAGGTTTCTGTGAGCTGTGAAGCCACTGCACTCTACTGAAGGTGACATAGTGAGACTCTGTCTCAAAAAAAAAAAAACTCAGAAAATGACAAGCATTTGAGAGGATGTGGAAAAAGTAGAACCCTTGCACCTTGCACATTTAGTGGGATGTAAAATGGTATGTCCACTGTTCCTCAATAAGTTAAACACAGAATAAACAAATCACCTAGAAATTCCACTGCTAGGTATAAACTCAGGCCAACTTAAAAGGTACTCAAACAGATACTTGTATGAAAATATCCATAGCAGCATTATTTGTAAGAGGCAAACGTGGAAAATCCCCCAATGTCTATCCACTGATGAAGGTACCAACAGATGTGGTATAATATTCCACAATGAAATATTATTCAGCATATACAGGAATTCAGTGATATGTGCTACAACAAGGATAAACTTTGAAAACATGATGAGTGAAAGAGTCCCAACCCAAAAGGCCATGTATCATATGATTATATGAAATATACAAAATAAATAAATATGTAAAAATGGAAAGCAGATCAGTGGCTGCCAGGGGCTGTGGGGGAAGGGACTAGAAGAGTCATTGCTTAAAGCACATTGTGTTCCCTTTGGGGGAGAAAAAAAAGTTCTAATACTAGATAGTTGTGATGGTTATACAACACTGTGAATGTACAAAATGCCACTTAATTGTATTCTTTAAAATGGTAAATTTTATGCTGTGTACATTTTGCCAAAGTTTTTAAAAAGAAAATATAATGAAATTTAGAGCAGACCATTTCTACAGCATTTATCATCCTTTGCCTTTAAACATCTTCCAAGACAGGAGGAAGAGTCTGGCTTTGCTCAGGCTGGTAAGGAGCTCCTGATTTTGAGGAACCCACCCAGTTCAAACCCTCAAAATCCTTCAGTTACAGGTGTGCCCTTAGGTCTGGACTGATCAATACCATATTCTTTATCACTCTCATTCTCTCTTCCTGTCCTCTTTCAATCCTATTCTTCAATTCTCTTCTTTCATCCCCTTTTCCTTTTTTCTTTTTCTTTTCTTCTTTATTGTTCTTTCTTTTTCTCTTTTTCCTCCCTACTTGCTCTTTACCCTTCTTTTCCCTTTGGTCTTATACCAAGAGGCCAATTCAACACCTAAGTTCTGAGGCAAGGTAATTTGAAGCAAAGTAGAAAAGTTAGAAATAAAAAGGAGGACAAGGAAGTGAACAAGAAGAAAGCACATAAGGAGGAATTGATAGAAAAATTGGGGCAACATGAAAAACCAAAACAGAGCAACTCCTCCAAGGGATCATGAAGCAGCTACTACAAAAGACTCTACCTATAAAGAATTAATAGATTTGACAGAAAGGCAGTTTAAAGTATGAAGGAATAAGACAATAAAAGGAATGGATGAGAAAATGGAAAGGCAGAACCAAAAGTCAGATGAGAGATATGCAGAAAATAGAAAGGATATGGCAGAGCTTAAGGAAATGAAATGATTGTAAAGATTTTCTTTACAATCAGAGAATGTAAAGATGCAGTAGAAAATAACAAAAACAGACTAGATCAGGGAGAAGAAAGACCCTCAGAGCTAGAAGATAAAGTTTTGCAGTTAACCTAGGTAGTAAAAGAGGCAGAAAAGAAGAAAGAGAAAGCAGAACAGTCACTTAGAGAACCACCAGACTCCAGGAAGCATTCAAACCTATGAATAATTGAGATCCCTGAAGGGGAAGAAGATTATCCCAAAGGAACGGAAGGCCAACTCAAGATTATCAGAAATGAAAACTTCCCAAGTTTTACTAATGATCCTGACACACTCCTTTCAGAAGGATATCGAACCCCAGGTCATCTCAACTCAGAGATTCTACAAGACACAATGCAACCTGTTCAAAGTCAAAATGAAAAAGAAAATTCTGCAAGCAGCCAGGAGTAAGCACCAATTGACCAACAGGGACAGAGCCATTAGGATGATAGCAGACTTTCCCACTGAAACTTTCCAAGCCAGAAGAGTATGGACATCCACCTTCAACAGTCTTAAACAAAACAATTTTCAGCCTAGAATTCTAGACCCTACTAAACTAAGTTTCAAAAAATTAATGGAAAAATCAAATCTTTTGCAGATATACAAACACTGAGGAAATTTGCCACATGACCAGCTCTACAGGAAATACTTAGACCTATTGTCAACATTGCACATCAAAATGGAACACCAGCAAAGTATATACCCAGAAGCTAAAGGTCAAAACTTAGCTTCTACAATGGTGCAAAGGATAAAACTACACAACAGACTTTCACAAAATAAAATGAAAAGAATTCTACCACACTTATCAATTCCCTCAATAAATGTCAACAGATTTAATTCCCCACTGAAGAGGCACAGTGGGTGTACACTGATGGACCAATCAGTGGCTGATTGGATTAAAAAACATAAACCATCCATGTGGTATCTCCAGGAAACATGGCTAGGTTTGAAGGACAAATCAAGACTCAGGGTTAAGAGACAGAAAATAGAAATCAGAAGAATGAAGGAGCTGAAATGTTATCCTTAGATACAAGTGATTTAAAGCAACTTAAGTTAAGAAAGATAAAGATTGACACTGCATACTGGTCAAGGGAACAATACAACATGAAGACATTTCAATTTTAAATATTTATGCACCCAACTAAATGCTCCCAGATTTATGAAACAGACATTGATGGGTCTGAGAAATATGATATCCCATAAGATCATAATAGGCAAGGACTTAACATCCCTCTGATAAAACTAGACAGATCTTCTAAACAGAAAGTAAACAAAGATACAAAGGATGTAAATGTGATGGTAGAACAAATTAGATTAATAGACATATACAGAACAAACCTTCCCAAAGCTAAAGAATATATATGTTTCTCACTAGCCCATGGAACATACTCCAAAATAGATCACACTCTAGTATAAAAATAAAACCTCGGCAAAATTAAGAGAACAGAAATTATACCGTGTATCTTCTCAGACCAAAAGGCAATAACAGTGGAACTCAATTCCAACAAAAACATTCATCCCCACGCAAACACATGGAAATTAAACAACATTATGCTGAATGAAAATTGGGTTCAGGAAGGGATAAAATAGGAAATTATTAAGTTCCTCAAACATAACAACAATGCAGACATAAGTTACCAAAACCTGTGGAATGCATGAAAAGCAATCGTAAGAGGGAAATTTGTTGCATTAGATGCCTGCATTAGAAAAACAGAAAGAAAGTGCATCAACAAACTCATGAACCATCCTATAGAATTGGAAAAGAAAAGGCGAATCCCAAACCCAGCAGAAGAAAAGAAATAACCAAAGTTAAATCTGAGATTAATGACATTGAACTCAAGAATTGAAACCAAAGTTGTCCTCTATCAACACTACTATTCAACATAGTGCTGGAAGTTCTAGCCAAGATATCATGCAAGAGAAGGAAAATAAAGGGCATCTAAATGGGGGCACAGGAAGTCAAATTGTCACTCTTTGCCCACAATATGATTTGATACTTAGAGAACCCTAAAAGATTCAACCACAAGACTTCTTGAAATTATAAAAAATATATAGTAAGGTTTCATGATATAAAATCAATGTCCACAAATCAGTAGCCATTGTATATACCAATAACAGTAGCTTTAAAAAATATGAAATAACTAGGACTATACCTAACAATAGAGGTGAAGGACTTCTGTAATGAAAATTACGAGACCCTAAGAAAAGAAATAACAGATTTTTTTTTTTTTTTTTTTTGAGACAGAATCTCTTGTGTCAACCTCAGTAGAGTTCCCTGGCCACACAGCTCACAGCAACCTCAAACCCTTGGGCTTACGTGATTCTCTTGCCTCAGCCTCCTGAGTAACTGGGACTACAAATGCACACCACAATCTCTGGCTATTTTTTGGTTGCAGTTGTCATTGTTGTTTAGCAGGCCCGGGCTGGGCTTGAACCTGCCAGCCTTGATGGATGTGGCTGGCGCCCTACTCATTGAGCTATGAGTGCTGAGCCAATAGCAGAAGACATTAACAAATGGAAGAACATAGCATGCTCATGGCTGGGAAGAATCAACATTGTTTAAATGTCTATACTTCCCAATGCAATCTATAGATTCAATGCAATCCCCATTACAACACCAACATCATACTTTCAATATGTGTGAAAAATAATTCTGTGTTTTGTATAGAATCAGAAGAAAACCCCACATAGCCAAAGAAATGCTTAGTAATAAAAACAAAACCAGGGGCATCTTCCTACCAGACTTTGGGCTATACTACATGGTATACTGATCAAAACAGCATGGTATTGGCATAAAAATAGAGACACAGACATTTGGAACAGAAAACCAGGAGATGAACCTAACATATTACATCCACCTGATCTTTAATAAACCAATAAAGAACATACACTGGGGAAAATAATTCTTATTCAATAAATGGTGCTGGGAGAACTCGATAACCACATGTAAAAGACTGAAACTGGACCCGCACCTTTCACCACTTACAAAAATTGATTCAAAATGGAAAAAAGATTTTAATCTAAAACATGAAACAATAAAAATCCTCGAAGAAAGTGTGGGGAAAACACTTGAAGATATTGGCCTGGGGAAATATTTTGTGAAGAAGACTTCTGTGGCAATTGCAACAACATCAAAAATAAACAAATGGGACTTGATTAAACTGAAAAGCTTCTGTACAGCCAAGGAGATGATAGCCAAAGCAAATAGAGAACCTTCAGAAGGAGAAAAAATAATTTCACATTATGAATTGGACAAAAGTTTGATAAATAGGAGCTACAGAAAACTCAAATTAATCAACAAAAAAAGAGTCAACAATACCATATATCTCTGGGCAATAGACATGAATATAACCTTCTCTAAAGAAGATAGATGAATGGCTAAGAAACATGAAAAAATGCTCATCATCCCTAATCATCAGAGAAATGCAAAATCAAAACCACCCTGAGCTATAACCTACCCCCAGTGAGAATGGCCTAAATCACAAAGTCTCAAAGTTTCAGATGCTGGTGTGGGTGTGGAGAGAAGGAAACACTTTTACATTGCTGGTGGGACTATGAACTAATACAACCTCTTTTAAAGGAAATATGGAGAATCATGAAATAACTCAAATTAGACCTCCCATTTGATCCTGTAATCCCCATTACTAGACACCTACCCAGAAGAAAAAAAAAAATTCTTTTATTTTAAGGACATTTGCAGTAGAATGTTTATTGCAGCTCAATTTACAACTGCTAGAATGTAGAAACAACCTAAATACCCACCAACCCAGGAATGATTATGTATACCATGGAATACTATTTAGCCATTAAAAAGATGGAGACTTTACATCATTTGTATTAACCTGGATTGAGGTGGAATGCATTCTTCTTAGTAAAGCATCACAAGAATGGAGAATCAAGAATGTAATGTACTCAATCCTAATATGACAGCAGTAGATAATCTAATGCAAGGTGGGGAATAGGAGAAGAAATGAGCAGGTAGAGGTAGGAGAGAAGTGTATAGGGGTCATGGTGTATGGCACACCTCTTGGGGGCAGAACACAATTATAAGAGGGATTTTATCTAACAAATGAAATCAGTGTAACCTAATTCTTTGTACACTCTATCAATCCCAAACAATAACTAAAAAAAAAAAAAAAGAAAATATAATTAAAAAACAAAAAAAGGGGGGTGAATAGGTCCTAAATCAAGGTCAATTCCCTCCTATAACCCGAATTATTGGCAATGATGTCATCTTCACTGTTTATTTCTCCAGTGGGGGCTGGATGTTGGCATGAAAAACTTTCTTTGTTTTTATTGTTTTGCAATGGCTAAGCAGGTGTGTTGGCTGGGGTTTACTCATGAGAGGTGTTTTGTAGACATCAACAATTCACCAGGGGTATGTCAGTATTGGTGCCTCCTCAATAATGATGGTGAAACACAATTACATACATGTCTTTACAAACAGTTTTTTTTAGAAACTGACAAATCTTAGAGAACTGTTATGTTTCTGCCTCAAAAAATGATCACTCTTAAAAAAGAGTGAAGACCTAAGAATAATTATCTTGGGAAAAATGCAAAATCACACATATATACATAGTAACTTGCAAAGAGCAGGAACATGGAGTACACAGAAAATAATTAAAAATCTGATTTTTATATACTGTCAATAGTTATACTTCATTGGACTCAAAGCTGACACAAGGAAGCCAAAAACAAGTAGGTGTTTTATTTAAACTTACTTTTAAATTAGCTTCTGGGCCATTTTCAGAACACAGATGTGACAGGTCCCTCAAGAAAAAAGTTAGTCTAAAGTTCCCATTCCTGTAGGAAATGCCAAACATCTACCAACCTACCAGGATGTTGAAATTTCTAACCTCTTTCATTAGAGAATGGTATTTCATAGCCTCAACTGGTAACTTATTTTTATCATTTTAATTTAAGCTTTAAGAAATGAGAACCTTTTGAGTTGAAGTATATTCCAGATCTAACTTGGCCTTTGTAGTATTAAAAACCTTACCTTACATACACTTATAGGATGGCAAGACTATAACAAAAACAAAATAGGTTAATCAGCCTATGATTCTAACAAGATAAAAGAGTTATTTCTATTTGATATACCCCAATGCAAGAAGCCCTCTAGAAATTCTATTCTATTAGATGATAGTAAAAAGATTCTCCTTCCTGCCTTCTGCCAATCTATACACATCACATTTTTTAAAACCGAACTTCCTGACTTCTCATTCACTCAGTGTTTATGTTGTACCTACTGTGTGTTTGACCTACTGTTTTAAAGAAAGTTAGCCAGGACACAGCCTCTGCCCTCATGAAGTTCACAGTGTCTGCAGTGACCTCTCCATACAGACAAATGTCATGATATTAGGTGTACAGTGTCCTAATATAGATTGTGCTATGCTTGGCCACATGCATTGGCTTATTCCTATAACCCCAGTGCTTTGGGAGGCTGAGGCAAGAGGATGGCTTGAGCCTAGGAGTATGAGACAAGCCTGGGAAACAAAGAAAAGTCCCATTTCTATAAAATATTTAAAAGAAAAAGTAGCTGGGCAGGGTAGTACATCCCTGTAATTCCAGCTACTGAGGAGGCTGAAGAAGGAGGATTGCTTGAGCTCGGGAGTATGAGGCTGTAATGAGATGTGATCGCTCCACTGCACTCTAGCCTCTGGGAAACAGAGAGATCTTGTCTCTTAAAAAAAAAAAATCATACGAGGTTCAATAGAGGAGAAGTGGAGGCATAAAAGCATGAAGAATTGGGAGGGCTGTCAGAAAAATCGACATTGAACAATGAATAGCTCTTTGCTGATCATCTAGATACAAACACAGAAAGGAAAACACGTTTAGTGGAAACAATTAGTCCAGTCTGAAGTGAGGCCTTTCATTGGCCTCTGAGGCATTCATGAAGCCAAGGGACATTGGTGTCCAAGAGGGGTCCAAGCTGGAGATGCCACTTTGAATATATTTGTTTGTTTGTTTGTTTGTAAAGAGACAAAATTTCACTGAACTGCTGGTCACAAGCAACTCTCCCATCTTGACCTCCCGAGTAGCTGGAACTACAGGCATGCAGCACCATGTCCAGTCAGAAATGTCACTTTGGAGTCAACGTATAGAAACTGATAAGAGTTGAAACTGAAGCCAACTTATAGAGTTGGAAGAATAAGAAGGAAGTACCATGCCTGGTGATTTCTAGGAAAGACCAACAACACTTGTATATTTAACTAGAGGGTTTGTTCTCAGATGGAAACCAAGTCTTATACTTTCTCTGTATTTTTCATAGTATATACTTTGGGCTAAAAATATGGCTTAATATATAAAACTTAATTTATACTCTGTATTTATTGATTTGTGCTATGATTCTCTTCTTCTGGTATATTTCTACAACTCAACTGTGTCATGATTTGCCTCTGCCTCTGACCACAATTGAACTCAGGACACATTGGGTTTTCCAATAGTGTTTAAGATAAGTTCCTCTGTATTATTCTTTTAAAATGACAAAAAAGACACATCATCCCTATTCTCTTCCAGAGAGGAAAAGAGCCCACCCCAAACTCTAGAAGATGCTATGAGCAAAATCTGTGGATTTATAGAGATGGAACATTATGGAAAATTAGGGGACAGTCTTGTTGAGGACACAACGGGATCAAGATTAACAAACCCTAATCCAAATTGTATTCTAAAAACAAAAAATAGATTTTTCCAGTCCTCCTTGGACCAAACTTTCCTCTAACAATCAAAATTGGGTACTGAAGAGAAGACAGGCTTACAATTGCAATGTTAGTTTTCTTTTGTCCAAGACAAGATTTTGGATAATGGGGATATGGAGAAAATTCTGAATGTGCATGTGTGCAAATAAAGAATTTTAGCAAATGCCTTTTTTCTCTAGCCAAAGGAGCAGGACAGGAGCAGCAGAGGAAGGCATAACATTTTAAATCATAACTATCTTTTCCAGCCAAACACTCCAAAAAAAAGCACAGCCCCTTTCCACCCAGGTCAGCAAAGACTGAGTTAAACTTCCACCTGTTAATGGAGCTTTCCAATACCCATATTGTGGTGGGTCAAAGAAGCCCATCTAGAGAGCATTATTTCCTGCCAGCCAGTGATGGGGTCCCTGCCTTCCTGTGGTGTCAGTGGAGACTACTTGAAGAGACAAATGAGGAGACTAGATCCTCCATCCAGTGAAATAAAGAGACTTCCCTCTGCCTCACTGAGGTAGTTTCAGAAAAGGTATAATGGAAAACCAGGAGCCCTCTGTGTCTGTGGAGACCATGCAAACAGCAGAAACACCCATTCCTGCCCAGTAGGCATCAACAGAGGCCAAGAGGGGAATCTGGATTATCTCCCCCTGGCAGGAGCAAGGCTGCTGTAAAATTCAGAGTCACATAGCAAAATATCCAAAATGTCTAGGTTGCATTTGAAAATGACTTATCTCACCATGAACCAGGTAGATCTCAAACTGAAAAAAAAAAAAAAAACCAAACAAATGAAACCAACAGATGCCAACACCAAGATAGCAGAGATGGTGGAATTATCTGACAAAGATTTTAAAGTGGCTATGATATACTTGCTACAATGAGCAATTATGAACACACTTAAAAAATAAAAACTAAAAAAAGAAAGCCTCGTCAAAAAATATAAGACATAAAAAAGAAATGTGAAATTTTAGAATGGAAAAATATAATAACTAAATAAAAACCTCAGCAGAGGGGCTCACTAACAGAAGGAAAGGGACAGAGGAAAGAATCAGTTACCTAGAAAACAGAATAGTAGAAATACTCAGTCTGAGTAAAAGAGGCAAATACACTAAAATAAATAAATAAATAAAATAGTCTTAGGAACCTGTGCAAATATAACAGAAGATCTATATTCATGTCTTTCGAAATCTCAGAAGTAGGGGAAAGATCAGGGCTGAAAAAACACCCTAAGAAATAGTGGCTAAAAATGTCCTAAATGTGTATGTCTATATGTGTAACAGATAGATACAGGACAAATTCTAAAGAGGATAACCCCAAAGAAATCCATATCAAGGTGATAATTAAAATTCTAAAGAAATATCAATGAAAAGAAAAAGATCTAAAAAGTAGCAGAAATTATAATTTACCTATAGAGGAAAACAAATTAGAATGATAATTGTATTTCTCATTGAAAACCACTAAGGCCAGATGAGATGGCATAATACTTTTTGAGTGCTAACAGAAAAGAACTGTCAACCCAAGGAAACTATTTTTCAGGAATGAAAGTGAAATAAAGACATTCTCAAATGGAAGAAAACTAAGAGAATTTGTTGCCATCACACCTATCTTACAAGAATAGAAGAAAGTTCTACAAACAAAAGGGAAATTATAAAAGAAGAAATCTTGGAAGTTTCAGGAAGGAAGAAAACAAAGGAAGCAAAAATATGGGTAAATTAAAGGAGCTTTTTTTTTCTTCTTGATTTCCTTAAATTATGTTTAATAAGTTAAAGCAAAAACTATACACTGTCTAATGTGGTTTTAAATATATATACAGAAAATATTTACAGGAATCATATTATAGATGGGAGTTGGGAAAGGGACATAAATGAAAATAATGTTTCTATACATCGCTCAAACTGGTAAAATGGCAATACCGGTAGACTGTGATAACTTATACATATATAATATAATGCTTAGAGGAAGCAGTAAAAAAAATCTACACTAAGAGACATACTCAACACCATAACAAATAAATAAAAATGTAACTCTAAAAAATGTTTACATAATCCACAAAAAGGAAAGAAGAGAGAAATGAAAACATGCCAAAGAGAAAACAAGAGATAAAATATCCAACGTAAGCCCTAAAAATATCAATAATACACTAAAAATGAATGGTATAAATATGCTAAATAAAACAGAGTAACAGAATGAATTAAAAAACATGAGTCAATTATATGTTGTCTTTTAGAAAGTCACTTCAAATATAATGATTACAGGCAGACAGAAAGGAAAGGATGGAATAATATACATCACTCAACATTAATCAACAGAAAGCATATGTAACTTTATTAATATCAGATATAGTAGAAATATCAGATATAGTAGACTTTAGAGCAAAGAAAGTTAACAACTTATAATGACAAAAAGGTCACTCTACTTAGAATATATAGTGATCCTAACTGTCTATGCACCAAGTAACAAAACTATAAAATATGTGAAGCTCAAACTAAAATATGTGAAAGGAGTAATAGACTAATCCACAATTATAGTTGGATTCTTCAATATTCCTCATTCAACAATGGATGAAGATAAAATCAGCAAGAAAAAGAACTACAAAATACCATTAACTAATAGGATCTAATCAACATCTTTAGAATACTCCAACCAAAGAACCCAGAATACACATTCTTTCCAGGTGCACATAGACCGTATTATGTACCATAAAACAATCTTCAACAAATTTAAAAGCATTATAATGATTTATAGTGCATTCACAAAAAAATAGTAGAATCATTAGAAATCATTAACAAAGATAACAAGGAAATCTTCAAACACTTGGGAATTAACAAAAGTCTCAAGAGAAATATAAAAAGTGTTGAAATAAATATTATTAAATATTAATTTTATTTTTATAAAATTATAAATTTTTAATATTATTAAATATAAATAATATTAAATATTAAAATAAAATGTGTGTGACACAGATAAAAGAGTTATAAGAGTAAAATCCATAGCAGTCAATGAATATATTAAAAAAAGGAAAAGTCTCAAATCAATAGTCCAAGTACTCACATGAAGAAACTGGAAAAGAAGAGCAAAATATACCTCAAAGCAAGCAGAAAGAAGGAAATCAGAAAGTGTAGAAATAGGTGGGTTAACAACAGAAAAATTAATGAATTATGGGTTTCTTATTTGAAAAGAACAATAAAATTAATAAAGCTCTAACAAGATTTATAAAGAAAAAGAAAGGACATAAATTACTAATATTAGGAGTGAATTACTTAAAAAACAAAAATTATCAAAATGCACACAATTTGAAAAAAAATTAATAGCACTATTAAGGAAATTGAATTCATATGGCCTCACTGGAGAATTCTACCAAATGCTTTAAGAAGAGTTACCACCAGTTCTATATAATCTTCCACCTTCCAGAAGATGGATGAGGAAAGGTCACTTCCCGATTCCATTTATGAAGCTTGTATTCTGATACAAAGCTGTAGAAAGACATTATAAAAAAAAGTTGCCATTTTTTCCAATACCCCTCATGAATACAGATGTCCAATACCCCTCATGAATACAGATGTGAAAAATCTGAACCAACTATCAGTAAATGCAATTCAGCAATATATAACATCAACCATACAACATGACCAATGATGTGATCATTCCCTGGGAATTTATTCTGGGAATACAAGGCTGGTCTGATATTCAGAAACCACTCAATATAATCCATCATGTTAAAAGGCTAAATAGGGAAAAAATTCACACAATCATATTAGTTCATGCAGATAAAACATCTTACAAAAATTCAATATCCATTTATGATTTAAATTAAACAAACAAAACACCTCTTAGCAAAGTAAGAAAACGGGAACTTCTTCAACTTGAGAAAGAGCATCTACAAAATCCTTGTACCATATTTTATGATGAAAGACTGAATACTTTCTCCCCGAGGCTGGGATCAAGACAAGGATGCTCACTCTCATTGAACATAGGGCTAGACATTATAGCCAGTACAGTAAGACAAGAAAAGTAAATGAAAGGTATAGGAATCAGAAAGGAATAATAATGATGTCCCTATTTGCAGATGATATGTTGTCTAGAAAATCCAAAGAAATACATATATAGATATACACACATGCCTATAGATTTAAATATATACATTTATTTATAAATATAAAACTAATACTTCTAAGTGGGTTCATCAAATCTGCATGATATAAGATCAACGTACAAAAGTCAATTGTATTTCTATACAGTAACAATGACACATGGAACCTGGCATTAAAAATACAGAGTGGCTATTAAGTTAAATTGCTCACAAACTTTATGGCCACCTAGTACAATGCAGGCTTGGCTGAAGGGCTCATGCCTATAATCCTAGCACTGTGAGAGGCTGAGGCAGTAGATTGCTCGAGTTCTGGAGTTTGAGACTAGCCTGAGCAAAGCGAGACCCCTGTCTCTACCAAAAAAAAAAAAAAAAAAAATAGCCAGGCATTGTGGTAGGTACCTGTAGTCCCACCTACTTGGGAGGCTAAGGCAAGAAGATCACTTGAGTTTGAGGTTGTTGTGAGCTTTAACATCACAGCAACCAACCCCAGGGTCCCGAGTGAGACTCTGTTAAAAAAAAAAAAAAAAAAAAAAAAAAAAAAACACCCCGACCCCAAATCCTATTCTGTAAAATATAAAACTATACTACAAAATATAAAACTATAGGAGAATATCCTTGTGATCTAAAAAAAAGTCTTAGACTTGACACCCAAAACATAATGCATAGAGATTTATATTTGAACTTCAAGAAAATTAAACACTTTTCTTCTGTGAAAGATGCGATCATGAGGCTGATGGACAAGCTACAGAGTGGGAGAAAATATTTGTAAACTATGTATCTGTATGTATCTGACAAAGTACTAATATCTAGGAAGTAAAGAACTCTCAAAACTCAACAGAAAAAAAAAGAAACCAATCCAAAGAATCCAATTAGAAAATAGATAAAAGACAGAAAGAGACATTTAACCAGAGAGAATATAGATGGTAAATAAGCATACAATAAGATATGCCTCATCATTAGCCAGAAAATGCAAACTAAAACCACAAGGAGCTATCACTGAACACCTATTACAATAGTTAAAAAAAAAAAAAAAAAAAAAAAAGACAACAAATGCTGGCAAGGACATGGAGAAACTGGAGCACCCAAAAACTACTGATTAGAATGTCCAGCTAGTCTGAAAGAACAATTTGGCAGTTTCTTTAAAAAGCAAACAACACAAAACTATGAAACTATTAAAACCTATTGAATTATATATACTTTAAAATAGTGAAGTTTATGTGTTTAAATTATATCTTTTTTAAAAAATCAGGAAAACAGTGGCTAACATGAAGCCCAAATTGCCAACCCATACAATTATATGCTACATAAATGATTACTATTAAGAAAAAAAAAACAAGAAGAAGAAGAAACTAAATATGCAAATCCTACCATACAAACCCAGCTATTTTACTCCTGGACATTTCTCTCAGAAAAATGAAAATTAAATTCACACAAAAACTTGTACCACCAATATTTATAAGAGCTTTGTTCATAACAGCCCTAATCTGGAAACCCACATACCCTTCAACAGATGATGGTTAAATAAGGTGGTACAACCATGCTGTGGAATACTACTCAGCACAAAAGAGAAAGGAACCACTAACACATGTCACAATCTGACATTGAGTGGGGAAGGTCACCACCAAAAAGTTACAAACTACCTGATTCCATTTACCTGTCATTCTTGAAATGACGAAATCATAGAAATAGGGAACATATTAGTGGTGTTAAAGAGGAAGAGAAAGTAGGATGTCTGCAAAAATGTAACAGGAGAGTGATGAGAATGTGTTGACTACATTAGTGTCAATTTCCTGGTTGTGATACATGGTATTGTACTATAGTTTTGCCAGATGTTACCATTGAGGGAAAAAGGGTAAAGGATACACAACAGCTTGCTATATTCTCTCTCTCAACTGCATATGAAGCTACAATTATATCCAAATAAAAAGTAAGAATTAAAAAAAAAAAAATTGCTGTTTCCTTTTGGTCCCCCCTTCTATTTCATGTTTTTCTGCAGATAGCCCTTTCTAAGCAGTGTTAAGAAAGGCTATCCACCAAGCTTTGTTTAGGGGGGAGGGGTGACTCCCTCCTGTGTCTCTTGCAGCACCCCACCCCAGGGGAGGCTGTCCACCCCAGGCAGAGCTGTTCTGACCTCATTAGCTGAGTAGGCAAAGGAGAATTTGAATGACAGCCTCAGCACATATGGAAACCATTACCTCATTCCATGACTTGCAATGAGGTAGTGAGGCTCCTCTCAAAGAAGGTTGAGCTCTGTGGTCCTGCTGCTGAGCCTATGAAAAGGTCAGGTTGGAGTCATGGGACTGGGAAGAACAGATGAATTAGCAGGGCACCTGGCTGACCCGGAGAAGCCCCAGGCGAAATGCTGTGTGGTGGGCTGAAAAGGCCTGGATGTCATGAAGCAAGTGAGGAATAGCCCAGACTCTGTACATTTACCAGCAGAGTTATTGAGAGAAAGAACAAAACAAAACACCTTAGCAGTGAAGCACCAAGCTAATCACAAAAATGCAGCTTTATAAGCAGAAAGCTGTTAAAATTCTACGTCCACAAATTGGACCAGGACATTTAACTGCTCAAAGTCTTACAACAAATGCAAAGACCCTGGCTTCCTCTCAAACACAATTTCCTGCTATGCCTTTCCTCTCTTTGCTCTGGCCACGCTGCCTTCCCTGTACTTCCTGGGACACTGCAAATGTTTTTCCACATCAGGGCCTTTACACTTGTTTTTTTTCTCCCTGAAATATTCTTCCCATAGATGTGGCTCTCTCCCTCAGTTCACTCAGGCCAGCTCACTATAAAACCTCCCTTTGGCTGGGAGTGGTGGCTCATGCCTATAATCCTAGCACTTTGGGAATCTAAGGCAGGATGATCACTTGACCCCAGGAGTTCAAGACCAGCCTGGGCAACATAGTGAGATCCCCATCTCTACAAATCATTAAAAAACAACAACAAAAAAAAAACAACTTAGCCAGGGCTGGTGATGCACACCTGTAATCCCAGCTACTTGGGAGGCCAAGGCAGAAGGATTGCTTGAGCCCACAAGTTTGAGGTTGCTATGAGCTGTGAATGGGCCACTGCACTCCAGTTTGGGAAAGAGAATAAAACTCTGTCTCAAAAAACAAAACAGGAGGCCAAGGTGGGTGAATTGCCCTGAGATCATGGGTTCAAGACCAGCCTGAGCAAGAGCAAGATCCCTATCTCAAAAAATAATTAGGCATTGTGGCAGGAGCCTATAGTCCCAGCTACTTGGGAGACTGAGGCAAGAGATTGTGTAAGCCGGACAGTTTGAGGTTGCTGTGAGCTATGACGCCATAGCACTCTACCGAGGGCGACCAAGTGAGACTGTCTCAAAAAACAAAACAAAACAAAACATCTGTCCCCACTTCATCACTCTCTACACCTATGCCTAGCTTTGTTTTCCTATGCGTAGCATGCTTTTCACTAGTTTGTGTTTACTGTCCATGTTCCCCATTAAAATGTAAATCCTATGAAAGTAGGAGTTTTGCTTTTCATTCACGGTCATATGCTTGGTGCCAAAAACAATGTCTGTTTTTGGTACATAACAGATGCTTAACAACTATTTGTTGAAGGATCAAAGAAATGAAGAGATGAAGGATTATAAATGCAGGCTGGGTCCAAGCCAAAAACAGAGACAAAGAGGAAAATGCAAGGCCACAGGGCCCTTTTTGTCTTCCTCCTGCCAGTACATCATCCTCAGAGCCACTCCAAGATTCAGCTTCTTCTTAGAAGGGGAAGGGAGGAGCTGTCCTACTGACCTCACAAGATCTAGTCTGAGGTAGTTTCTTGTTAAAAAGGAGAACTTCCAGGGCCACAGCATGACAAAGTCTACCTCTTTTCCCCTAACTTTGCCAAGAGTGGCAAAGAGAGTGGAAACTTCTCAGACCACCATGTACTAGGAGTTACTTTCCTGTTCAGTAGAAACCTTGATTTTAAACAAAGTTCTCCCTTCCACAATGGATGAGAACAACAGCTCATTTAAGTGACAAGGTAATAAAGGAGGAAAGGAGAGAAGAGTGAGTGGGAAGGATATTTATAAAAAGTCAAAGATGGTGAAACTTTGAGATGGTCAATGGTCCCAGAAAACAAACAGAGGAGAGAAATAGCACAAGGTGAAAGAAAGAAGAAAAGAGAAATGCCAGCAAAGCAGTAAGAACAGGTTTGGAAGAAGGACGGCTTCTGGGCTGGACTATAATTTCCGAAGGTTGGTAGCTTCATTTTGTAAAACACTGAAAATGAAATGTGACTTGACAAGCACTTGATGTCTAAACGTAAAGACATGGGGTCAGGACTTAATAGTATTTTTCAATTGGTTAAATTATTTGAATGTGAACTTGTGCTTAAATTAAAAACAACACATTTGCTTACTGGTGCTTGGATTTGGATGAGGTTAGAAACCACTGACATCTCTCTCACAACTGTTACAGTCTTTTAAAATAGCAAACTTTGTAGGCTCATTAGGCTGCAAGTTAATTGCAAAAAAAAAGAAAAAAGAAAAGAAAGAAAAAGAAAAAATAAAAACCCTTTCCCTATACTGTCTCTCCTTTTCCCTCACACCTCTTTCAATGCACACAGGATCTGGTCAATAAACATCTCACTTTACAAATCCAAATAAGCATCCAAACAATAATTCAAAGCTAGATGCAAGGACCTCCTGATTGAATTGTTAAAGTAATTAAAGAAAGATGAGCTTCACCACTGATTAACCTCCTAAACACTAATTAAAGATAATGAGGGTTCAAGGTGCTTAGCACAGCCTGACCTCCATGTCCTGACAGAGTTCACAAATAGGCTGATGGCCTGCGCAAGACTCGCAGAGAGGAAAAGAGTAAAGTGGATGCAGGTGGCTGCTTCATGCTGTCTCCCTGGGAAAACACCCTGCCCAATCAGGAAGAATATTACACGCCCTCTCCGTTAGAGCTGCACATAGAACATTCTGCAGACCTCAGCCTGAGATATTTGTTCATAGAACTTCAGGCAATGCATGGGTGAGTTGCTTAAAGTTCAGCCCAGCTCATGGAGCAAGTGAGAGGACTTCGAGAAATTGTTTTTTAAACTATAACTCTTTATTCCTGATCTTGAGCAGCTTAACATCCTTTCTGGAATAAGGTGGAGTATCAGGAAATTAGACATCATGAAAGGGTAAAGGGATCTGTGATGGTGAGCACTCCGGACTTTAGCAAACATTTACAAGTTATTTTCCTATGATCCTTCTCCCACCTCATCCCACAGGAAGGGAGGTGGTATTAGCAGTTAAATCCTAGGTAGATGCAGAAAAAGCCATAGAAAAAAATAATTTTTGTGCAGCTGAGTTCCCCTCCCTTCTGTAGTGAACATAATCTAACCAAGATGCAGCACAATGCCCAGACTTTCCCACACTTCATAATTACAGCAGGTTGAAGGCTGCGCTGGAAGAATAATCAAGGGTGTGGCTGCAACCTTTGTCCTGAGAGTCAAGGCCTTTCACCAGCTCCTCTTGTGGTTGTGAGCACCCAGTGTCTTCACACTGCAAAGGAGCCATGTGAACCACACAGTGCCACAGGACTTGGCGGTGACCATCACCAGGTGAAGCTGACACGCGCACCCCCACTCAGCTACAGCTGGGCGTGGGAGTGTTTTAGTTGGGCTTTTCTCAGAACACACTTGTGACAGGTCTCCATAACTGGCTGAGTGGATTTGTCATTGGAGCTAAAATATCATTTTCATAACTTGCATGGATACTTATGACTTTGTTTCTTGTGGCTAAGCAGTCATCTAAATATCTGGAAACTTTTCTTTAATAATTTCTGCATCATCCACAGTATTTAGCCTTTGAACATGTATGGTGGATTTTTACCTGAAGAAAACAAATGTGTGGCCATTTTTTCAAGGCGGTCACACCTGGGGAAGAGTTCTAAGTGGAACAAGCAAAACCCATGCCACACTGCCTTTTTAAATTTCTACTCATGTAAATGTCAAGATTCAAGGTAAACAGCATTCAGTTATCTGGTGCTGTGTGAGGGCTACACAGATCAAGAACCAGGCCTATAGTCTGTGTTGCAGTGGGCTAAGAAACAGGACGCCAACCCCAGGTGGCTGATGGTTACGGGTGGTCTTGGCAACATCTCAAATTCTTTCTGGGCAACAGGGAGTGAGGCAAGGATACTCTTGACTTTGCCAGTGTCTTTCTTCATTGTTTTTAATGCAGTGTTTACTTACACAGGAACAGACAATACTAAAGGGCTCTTGATACTCAAGATCCCTGGTTTCTTCCAGGGAGAACCACTGCTAAATCTGCCCAGTATTTCTGGCAAACTGTTTCTTCTAAAATTTCCAAATAAGATGCCTGTGTGCATGGTTGGTTCCAGTTGGGAGAAGAGCTCTCATTGAAGAGGCTCACCTGGGCCCTATAACGTGAGCTTGTCCCAACAGGCCTGGCTGCATCACTTTACTCTTGGTACCTTATAATCTGTGGAAAGATTCATGGCAACTAAGGATAGGGTGGTGTTGTGAAAGGCATGGTAAAAACAACAACATATGAGGCAGAGGAGAGGGAGACCGTGTTTCCCTTTCCTTTCCCAATGGGGGAGAAAATTCCCTTTGGGTTATGAATTTCTTAAAGAATGAGCTGAATGTTTAAAATTAATTATTCATACATTATTACTTGGATTTTCTCTAGATCACCCTTAAAAGTTATAAGAAAATACAAACTTAAAACCACAATTTATTTCCAATGTCTAATCACTGTACTTCCTAAATGGATAACCACATAGAAGAATGCTGGAATTTGTGAATAAGGAGCATTTCTGCCTCTGGGAAGCAGTTATTTTTCTAAGACAAGAACGACCTTTGTACACTATTGGTGGGAAAGTAGTATGAAGTGTCCTCAAAAAAGTAAAAACAGAACTACTATATGATGACAGAATCCCACCATCAGGCATGTGTCTAAAGCAGACGAAATCATTATGTTGATACACAATCAACCTGAGTGTCCATCAATGGGAAAAGAAAATGTTCATTGCATATATACAATGAAATACTATTCAGCTACAAAAGGAGGAAATCTTGCCACTCGGGACAATGTGAATAAACCTGAAGAATATTATGTTAAGTGAAATAAGCAGGCACAGAAAGACAAATAGCACATGACCTGACATATGTGAGCTCTATAAAAGGTTGAACTCAAGAGCACAGTTACCAGAGGTCGAGGAGTAGGAGAAATGGGGATAAGTGGCCATAACTGTAAACTTTCAGTTATAAGGTAAGTAGAGCTGGAGATCTAACACACAGGATGGTGCCTGCAGATTTTTCTAAGAGAGATCTTAAGTATCTTACCTTTTTTGTAAATGGTAGATTGATTGTGGTAATCATTTCACAATGTATATTAAAATATCACTTTGTACACCTTGAATATATAAAAATGTTATTGATCAAATATACCTAAAGAAAGCTAAAAATAAAGAATGACAGTCTTCAATGGGTCAGCGGATCCCTCCAAAACCCAATGTAAATTTACCCATAGTGACATGGTGCATAGCTTTCTTTAGATTTTGGGAGGCCTGAAGTAGACACATTAATGGTCTTTCCAACCAGTGTTTTTCTGCCTTTTTCATCTCATAGTACACTCAAATCTACAGTTAAACTTCTGCAGCACATTTAAATTATGCTAATCACAAAAAAAGAATATACTTATTGTGCTTTGAATTTCTTTTAAAAATAATTTAATTAATGATCTCAAAAAATTTTCTCAGCACACCAGTATGGCACAGCATACTGGTTGAAAATTGCTGTCCTGAACATTCATTTCTCCCCTCTCCCATGGAAGAGCACTTATAGTCAGGGATATATGTAGGAATTAGCTGAACATGGTCCCATCAAGGAAAACAGGAAGTTCCGTTAATTGGTTGTCCAGGCAAACACCCCCTTCTCCACTGTTGAACAAGGGTGTTTGTTCATAGTCCCCCTCACTTCAGACACCTTCCCTGTGATCATGACAGGGCCAGGAGGAAGACTTGGTATAAAGCACTGGGGGCAAAATGAAAACAAGGAAGAAGACCAGTGAGTCTTTGATAACATTCTGGCTGGGGATGGATCAACTGTGACCACAGGACATTCAAATTAAACATGCTAAGCGGTTCTCCTATTCTAAAGGTCAGTTTGAATTGGGGTCCCTATTATTTACAACTGAAAGCATCCTCTAAAGACACAAGAGTGATTATTCCAAAATAATTAAAAACCAGTGGCCCAAAGATAGACTTCAAGGAACTAAGAGAATATGCTTTGGGAAAAGAGCAAGGAGAGTAAATTGAAGGGCATGGAATGGAAGAAGGATGGAACCAGCTTTCTGACCTTGCAATACACCAGGTTTAAAATGTTTTAAAGGGCACTTTTTGGATGTAATTCCTAATAGTAATCTTAGTTCTATTATCTTTTCCATTCTTGTAATCAACATACATTATTTCTACTAGATGAACCTTTAGGTCTTCTATGATTCATCACATTCCTTGCATTAGCAGTGCCATAAACTCTATTGGCTAAAGGGTTGGTTGGGCCAAGGGGGGCATCAGTTTAAATTTGCACATTTTGTTGCCTGGTGCTTATGTGCCAGGCTGTAGTTAATCTGAAATTTTTATTTTCTCCTCAAAAGGGTATGAGACCACCATAAAGAAACCTTTCTAGAATGTAAATTGTTCTAGAGAGGAGGAGGGAGTGGACTTTCAAATGCTCTCAGATGATTTATGCATATCTTAACAAAACCTTCATGGGAGAGGAATCCTGGTGACACATCACTTTGTTTTTGCATGGACATAATGTAAAGACCTTGAAGGAGGGGCCAAGTAGCCCATTCATAGAATGATATTTACTTAGAAGTTCTCACCTCTACCTAGGGTGGGTTTCAATGATTCCTTTGGCTTACAAAATAAAGCTTCAACTTCATCAAAGGTCATAGGTCATCAGGTCATCACAGGTCATCATGATTTGGCCATTACCTACTTATCCAACCTAACCTCTTACCACCTTTCTGGACTCTCAGCCCTATGATACTAAACTTCATCATTCCCAGATAATTCTTTATATCTGCTGGCTCATTCTCTGTGGCCAGAATCCTCTTTCCCTGCTTACTACCTGGTAAGAGGTTGTTAAGTGGTCCAGGGCTCTGTCAGAAGTCTCTCCATCGCTCTATTAAAACACTTTTCACATTGCATTTCCATTTTCCATCTGCTTGCCTTACTCTTTTTCTACTTCCTCACTGCCCAGTTTCATCTCGGGCAAATATTAAGGGTTTGAAACACGTTCTTGATTATACTAACATCAACATAAAGGATGAGAACATTGACATCTTTAAGTTAACAATTACAAAAGAGGAACCATGTGTGGAAATTCTCAGAAGTTCCATTTTTATCTGAATTGACCCCTGAAGATTAGGAAGGAAACTCACCAAGGTTGTGTAAGGGAAACCATCTACTAAATGGTAGAGCACAATTCTTCACAACGGGATATGCATTAAAGAAAAATCATAATCCTATTTGCCCAGCTAATAGTTTGTGTGAAAACTGTGTAAGGAGTAGGATGCAAATGAGTAATGGTTTATAGAAGACAGAATAGTTAGGAGAGTATTATATCCTGTGCTGCTTCCAGATGGGTGAACAAAGTTTTGGGAGAAAAATTATAAACTTCACCACTAACTCCATTTTCAGGTTTTTCTTTTGCTACTGTTACTTTGTTTTCTTCTGTCGTTTTTGTAAATGGTAGAAATCATTGAGAAACACTGATGAACATTTATCAGTTGTTAGAAATGTGAAAATATTTTCTGACGACACTAAATGAAAGTAGCACAGACACTCTGGGAGGCCGAGGCAGGTGGACCGCCTAAACTCACAGGTTTGAGACCAGACTGAGCTGACTTGTGGTGGACACCTGTGGTTCCAGCTACTTTAGAGGCTGAGGCAAGAGAATCACTTAAGCCCAAGAGTTTGAGGTTGCTGTGAGCTATGACGCCCTAGTACTCTACTGAGGGTGAAAGTGACTCTATTTCAGAAAAAAAAAAGAAAAGAAAAAGAAAGTGCAGATAATAAAAATAGACCAAGAGAAGGTGTATTCCAAAGTCTATGCACTGCCAATGACATCATAAATTGGACACATGCCAACAGAGCTATGAAAACAAAAGTCAGAAAACCCGAAACCTATACATAGTATAAACTGCTGCGTTGAAGAAAGAAACAAAACTATGAAGTAAACTTGATAAAATGATGTGGTTATGTCCTTTGAGAATATTACCTAAAAAGGAAGAAGAAACAGTCATCCTATATGGAACAGTAAGAACCAAAAATCTAAAGTACATAGAGAAGGATGTCTGCTGGGCAGCCTATAATTCCCTGAAGAGCCTCAAGAAATTCATATATTTGGAGTCAGACAGTGCACTTTGTAGAAATTCCTTGCAAAACAGCACAGATACAAACAAATTGCTTTTGAGAACATAAGCAAATTGTCATTTCCAAATACCAATGAAACTAAAGTAAAAGCCTTGAGGCACAGCAGATGTGTTATTAATGTATCTTCACTTGGCTGCGTCGCAACTGCAGTTTTGGGGTCTAAGAAGCAGAGGTCAAAAGGCAGCAGAGGTGTGTGCATTTCTCTCAACTATCAAAAAGCCCACTTGGATTTTATTTTGAAATGTCATTGTGTCTCAAATGCTCCAGCATACAGAATATCTTTAGATGTCTGGTCACAGAATACAACCAATTTGCCCAGCAACATGGCAGTGTGCCTGCACACAGCCCAGCCTTTCTGGCTGCTGGCTTTTAAGTGCTTTCCTCCTATCATCGTCCACAGCAGGTGGAAGGCACTGTGTGTGAATTGGAAATGTGCAGAAGGGCTTTGTCTCTGGTCTGTGACAACCTGCACAATTTTCTAGTTTTCAGTAAATTTGTGAGGATGCTGAAAAGATGATAGGTTGGCAATAAGCCCAAAGTTCCACATGACAAAAGTGTTTTCAGCAAGTTCCTATCCTTGGTTCTTTCTTAAAAATCAAATGCTTTCTGAATAGGTGGGACCCAGCAAGGAGGACACAAGGTCTGAGAGACAGATCAATGCTTTAATAAACAAAACAAACATCATTTCAGAGATACCTTGAATATCTAAAGTTTCTTCCATGTAAAATTTTTGACTATTTCTGATACTTGATTTTTCTGAACTGGAAAAAATATTTATGGGGGAATTTAAAATTTTGGATTCTACTAGTATAAGTGATTTATCAGTGAATTCAATAAGCACATGTACAACTCTTGTTTAAATTATACCTTTTAAATATCAAAATTGTAAATATTCATTTTATGTTCCTAACTAAATGTACAAATAATATTAAAATAATTAAATGTGTTTTACTCTCTTTATAATGTATATTCTGACCAAACACTTCTAATTTTTTGAGAAATGCATGTATCTAGATTTTGAGACTAAGTTGAAATATAAAGTTAATATATGCTTTTAGGATAATGACATCATTTACTATTCTTACAATCACTAGTTTTTAAATTGTACCTTGCATACATTAAATATTTTTAAAAATTATTTAACTAAAACAAGTACATAAAGGGGTCATATAGTACCCATAATTAATCTTAATGTATCGAAAACCACAAATGCTTTCAAGTTAACTTGCTTGTGTAAAGATCTTAGATTTAAAGGTTCTTGTTTTTGATGTTGCAAATAGATCACTAATTAGAAACATTATAACTATATGTAGCTATTTTTCAAATAAGAATCTTATGAATCCATTCATATGAAATAATACTGGCCTTCAGCCTATTTTGCTGAAAGTGCACTACCTGAACTATGTTTCTGTCTGCAGAAGTCAGTTGTGTAACAGGAGAACAATCAATTATCATATGATGCTATTTCAAAGGATTTTAGTGTTCACAAAAACCGTTGGTTGCTTCTTTATATGAGTTGTACATTTATGATGAGAAATTTAAGTAACAGTATAGTCAAGAACAAAAATGAGAAATAGTCTGAGGTTACAAGGTAAACTGTTAAAACACTTAAAATTGGCAACTAATCTTTACACATCAGGGTTTTTCTGAATATAACCCAAAGGAAAGCAGGCAAGCTAGACAGAGAGATGATATAAAACTGTCCTCCCTAATGCTAACTTTAAGTTTTTGTCATTTTGAAAAAATGATACCTCACTGTATCATGAATTGACTTTAAAACAATGTCTTAATTTGAATATGCATAATAAATTCATACTAATAAATATTTTCTATATGTTTTATGTGTAGTATTGAGATTTTACTTAATCTGTTTTTTTTTTTTTTATTTTTTTGAGATGGGGTCTTGCTTTGTTGCTCAAGCTGAAGTGCAGCGGCATAATCACAGCTCATAGCAACTTCAAACTCTTGAGCTCAAGCAATCCTCCTGCCTCAGCCTCCACACCACCATACATGACCTGAGATTTTATTTAATATTTTTATTTGAGAATGGGATTCCATGGCTTTAAAATGCTATGATGATCAAAAATTCTCAAAAATTGGGTCTCATGCATGTCCTTTGTTTAAATCCTTCCCGTGGAAATGTTTCCTGGTGGCTGAAGTCCAGATGTTCAGCCTTGCTCACAATGGCTGCCATGATCTGGCCACTGCTCCCTCTGGGGATTTTGTTCTGTACTTTCTCACTTTCTAGGTATTGGTCACTGAAAGCTGTAAGCAGCAGTGCCCAGAGATGAGACCAGGATGCAGGTGTTAAGGCCGAGGGTTTACTAAAAAGCACAGCATCCTGCCTGGGCAATGCATAGAGGGAATCTACCAGGGAGGGGGTAGAGTGGGGTTGTCAGAGAGATGTCTTTTATATGGGGGCTCAGGGGGTGGGCACATTTCAGAGCTTGCCAGGAGGGCATTGTGAGCTAGGGTCCTTCAGGGGTGGGGCTAAATAGGTCCTCTGCTGCTTCTGTCTTAGAAGAAGAGGAAGGAGAGGGGGAGGTGGAAGAAGGGAAAGGTTTGTGTGGGGCTATGTTAGGCACCCCAACAGTCACACCGAGCATGTTTCCTCAGGGACTTCTCACCAACTCTTTCTGCTGCCTGGAATGGTCCTTCCCTTGGTTGACTGACTGTTTTATTTAGGACTCAGTTTGCAAGTTGTCCAAACTCAGAAAGCACACAGTACTTTGAACTGCAGGGGGTTGGAAGGGCCTCAGAAGCAAGAAGACACCCTCCCCTCCCCTACCTTTTATAGTCAAGCAGGTCACCAAGGAATTCTCTGACCTACCTTGCCTGAGAGTGGGTCACAAGACCCTCCTTCCACAGAGTCCTGCCCCGCCCTGTGCTGGAGAGAATATTAACGAGACAGGCCTTACTTAATACCCCACAGCTGATTAATTACCATTTGGTTGTACCCTCTTTTTGTCCAATCACATTTCTACATGACTGTCTATTCCTCATTGGACCTAAGCATAAAAACACAGTTGTCTTTGGGTCTTCAATTCTAAAGGCTCCCATGTCATGTAAAACTCTGATAACTTTGTTATACTTTTCTTTTATTAATCTGTTTTGTCACAGGGATGTCAGCTATGAGACTTGCAAGAGGCGAGGCTTTTCTCTTCACCTCCTTAGTCATCTGAGGAGACTTCCCTGACCACCCAGCCCTGTCATTCACACGCACAGCTTCATTCTCCTCCTAAGGGTCACCACTTCTCTCTTGTTCAGTATCCTTACCCCCACTAGCAGGCAAGATTTAACACAGAGGGGCCTGTCTCTCTTGTTCCAGGACATAGCCTGGCCTAGAACATTCGCAGGTTTGACTCACTCCATATTAGGCTGATCACTGTTCTATTTGCTATGAAGCCAAAATGTTTGCTCATTAGTAAGTGTGAATTCCCAGTTACCATCACCTAAGGGGCCTTAAGCCAGTCCTAATTGGCAGAGAAAGAGAATAAATACCAAACAATCATATTACCACTGCCCTGTGAGGAAGGGAAGACTTAACTGGGACTCGCTGAATAGATAACAACCCAGGCTCTGTGAAAAATGGTCATCTCTGTGTCCTAGTCTACAGAGGGATGTACTCTTCAGTAAACTAGCACAGGACCTAGGCTCGGTTTTTGTTAGACCCAAGAAGAGGTCCCCCAACCCCATTCCCATTAATACAGAATTATCTCCAAGAGTCCATTAAATCTGTTGCTACATAGAGTGATTCCTGCCACAATCTCCCAGTGATAACTTTTACATATTCCCCAAGTTCTTTTCAATCATAGGGTCAATGGTAACATTTATATGTGACCAAACTGGGCCCTGACTGGCTTTCCAAGTGCTACGTACACAGACAGAGCTATTATACTTTACAACAAAGATTATGCCTAGGACCTGGGCGGACCTGCCTACTCCGTGTTGTAGTGTGCAAAAGCTGTCATCAAATGTAAGTGCAAAACATACAGCACTTCTCCTTAAATTTCTTTTTTTCCTCTGACAGTCCAATACATCCAGGGGATTCAGTAATTCTTTCATATGCACTACAAAAATCACTTCACTCCAGAACTCCAGGTTGCCAGAGAGCCTACACTTCTCTCCTTAGCCTCTCTAAGGCTTCGGGGTAATGAACAACAGAGTCTAGGCATCCCAGGTCACATCTATATTGTAGCTCCCTTTCAGAGTGGGTGTACTTTGGGTGTATTTGGTTGGCTGTTTTCAGCTGGCTGGAATGTTTTGTTCTCAGCAATCTGTCACAGCTGGGGGCAGGGAAGAAAAGAGGGTCAAAGGGAAAAGCAAACAACTCACTGATAATGAAATAGAAAAGTGATTAGCAAAGATCTGTTAAGTTCTCTTGAAGAACTAATCCCTGCCTGGAATGTATAATACCCCTATTCAAGTTTTGTGACCTATGCAACAAAAAAATTTTTTTGTTTTTTTGCAAATCTGCCTCAAATGTTTCTATTGTTCCTCAAGTGGGTTAAATAAAACCACCTCTCCCAAAACAAAACAAAATTTAAAAAGGTTAAATTATTATTATTATTATTTTTAGACAAGAGTCTCACTCTGTCACCCTGGGTAGAGTGCTGTGGCATCATAGGTCATAGCAACCTCAAACTCCTGGGCTCAAGTCATCCTCTTGCCTCGGCTTCCCAAGTAGCTGGGACTACAGGCACACGCCATAACACCTGGATAGTTTTTCTATTTTTAGTAGAGATAGGGTCTGACTCTTGCTCAGAGTGCTTGGCCATAAAAATGATTTTTGAAAAAAAAAAAAATTGCTGTTGGTAAATAGGGAAAGTTGACAAGAAACTAAACTATCATAATTTAAAAAAAAAATAAATGCACTCGAATCATTCTGGAGATACAGTCTTGAGTTTGTGTAACCAGCAAACCACTTTCTGGTCCTCCCTCCATGCTCGCCTCCCCTGATGTAAGGAAACACCTCTGCTCCCCTTCTCTCCACAGGTACTTCCTGCTCTCCTTCACAGCAGGGGGCAGCGGCTCAGCTCCAGACTAGATTTCTAATACAGCTAAAGCACCACTTTAGAGGTAAACAACAAGTCCCTCTCTTGCTTCATCATAAATGACAATTGGTATTTATAATTTTTTTTTTTTTCTTTTTGAGACAGAGTTTCACTTTGTCATCCTGGGTAGAGTGCCTTAGTGTCATAGCTCCCAGCAATCTTAAACTCCTAGGCTCAAGTGATCCTCTAGCCTTAGCCTCCTGAGTAGGTGGGACTGCAGGCACCTGCCACAAAACATGGCTATTTTTTAGAGATGGGCTCTCACTCTGGCTCAGTCTGGTGTTGAACTCCTGAGCTGAGGCAATCCACCCACCTTGGTCTCCCAGAGGACTAGGATTACAGGCATGAGCCATCGCTCCTGGCTATAAAAATTTTTCAAAAAATTATTAAACGTCAGTCCATAATAGCAACAAAAGGCTCTTGGAATTAAACAGCCTTAAAATAACAGAAAATCAATTATTTCCAGTTGACGCAGGCAGTTTAGGCATTGACTAACTGCTAATGAGATGTTTTACTTCCTGAAGAGTCTTCTTCCCTGGATGCCCAGGATGCAAATAGTCCTCAGACACCCCATCTGGAGTCCATCCGGTCAGCCTTTCTGTGACTTCCTCACCACTCACTCCCTTTGTTCCACTAATGCATTTCCTCACCTGTTCTGAGTATTTAACTGGCCTTGCCTGGAAGTGTTGTTGACTCTTCAGTTGTTTTAAGAACTCCCCTCTGTAGTCTAAAACAAACATGATTGCTGGTTTTAGGCTTTGCCCACAGTTCTTCCCTCCATGAGATGAAAGCACCTAATTAATTTCTTTCACAGAACATATTAGGCTCCATGAAGGTGATTCTGGATGGCATCATCTTCTTCAACAAGGCTTCTCTTTCTGGAGCCCTATCAAAACAGTGAAGAACTTTCCTGTACTCCCTTGCCTTTATTTTCTCTGAACTTGTCAGATGGTTTCACATTTCCTGCAGAAAGGCAATCCTACATTCCTTAGGGAGAGGGTAGGATTTTTTCTGTTTGTTTCATGTTCTCCTACATGGAGGCATCTAAAAGTCAACAGCATGCAACTACTAGTCCCTAGTTTCCTTGAAATTCTGTATGGGGCTTTATCAGACTGGCAGGCTTTGACCCCTTTCATCACACAGCACAGGTAAGCATCCCTCCTGACCTCTGCAGCTTTCCAGGAGCAATTAATACAGAGGAGATTACAAATGGAGGTATTTGGATGGCTCTCAATGTTTTGGCTTGGTGGGATTATAAAATGTGGGTTTGCCTCTCTCTTCAGCTGGTTGACACTGAGCAGAGGTGATGTCACCTGGCTGAGGCTTAGTTCCCACTTCTGCACATGAGGAAACCTTCATTTGCAGAACATAGCGATCAGGTTAGGATGAAAAAACAGTGGGGCATAACATCTGGTAAGGCCATGGCATTATAACTAAGGAAGGGGGACTGCTCCAGATTAGAAGAGACTTGAGAAAAAAAGAAACCCAACGTTATGTGCAGACTTCACGTAGATCTAATATAAATCAACCAACTCTATAAAGGCAGGGTTGAAGCAATCCAGAAAATTGGTTTATGGACTGGTATTTGATTAACACTAAGGAATTACTGTTAATTTGAGATGTGATCCTGGCACTGGGGTTATAATATTTATATTTAATAACATAAACAAGCATTCAATGTATCATAATAAATATTATAATGTCTAATGGATATTTAGAGATATACCCTAAAGTATGGGTGAACTGTCATGGTTATCTAGGATTTGCTTTATAGGATTTAGCAAGGAAAGAATGAGAACAAAAAGGGACTAGATGAAGCAATTGTGGCAAAACCCAGAAAGCTGTTAGCTCTGTGCAATGATACCTAAGAGTTCCTTGTGCTAATCTCTCTACTACTATAAATGCTGGGGTATTTTAATACTGAAAAAAAAAAAAAAAAAACTTATAAAAAGAATGTGTTCAGGGAAGCTCAGGTGGACATCACAGCAGGGAAGTCAGTGTCATCAGAAAGTATCTGGAGGTGGACAGAGTTTGTCCCCAGAGCTCCAAGTTCCTCTAGGACAATGGTTGTCCCCTATCCATGGGGCTTGGCCCAGTGCCCAGGATACAGCAGCAACACCACTACATAAAACCAGTCAACTGAGAAAGACCGAGGGCAGCTTCAGATGCAGAAGAGCACAGCTGGAGAAGGGTAGGGGAGGCGGAGGCTGAGGTCCCTATGGAAATGTTGTGTGGCCCTGGTCTACACTGGGTTCAACAGGTGGTGGGTGACTCTCAAAGGCTGCAAAGAACCAAGGCATGATGAAGCTGTTAGCTGCAGGGAAGGTGGAGTGAAGAGGGACAGGCACCATGGTAGGGGATGAGGGAAAACAACCATGCAGAACAGAAGCAGCTAGCACTGGAGACAGGACGTTGGGAAGATGGGGAGACCAAGTACCCAGGGATAGAAGATAGACAGAGAGTCAGTGGTGTGGGCATAACATGTTTTGTCAGACCAGAGGACTCTGCAGGAGGAGGAGGAGGAGCTGGCAAGGCCCACATGGTCAGGCTGAATTGTAGACGGGACAGCCCAGAGAGGAAGAGACAGCCTGTGCTGGGGATACCCTCTTCTTCACAGAAAGGAGCTCCTAAAAGCAGTAATTCAAAGGTTGCCTTGGAGAACCACCAGGATTTTGAACTCACTGGACTCCTCACATCCCCACTCCAAAACTCACTGGCTGCCCAGCCCACACCACTCTGATGTGCCTGGGATTCACCTTTATTTCAGCTTTTTACCCTTAATTAGGGAGAGGGCACACTCTGACGACACAGACCAGGGAGCCTGCTGTGTTCACATCTTTTCCAAGTTAAAACACTAGATGTTAAAAATGTCCTGTAACATTTAATTGTTATTCAGCTTTTAAGTTAGGGGATGAGATGGATGGTCATCCCCTTTTTGAACTTCTGAACACTTTCTGAACTGCTACATATGTTGTAGATTTTATATGTATTATTCATTCAAAGCAAATGTATGACGAGAAAACTAACGTTCAGAGAAGTTAATAGCCCAGCCAAGGCCACACGGCCAGGCTGGAGCCCAGCTCAGGTCTGTCTGTCTCCACAGTTCGCACTTGTTCCTCTGCTTCATGACACAGCCATGGAAAAAAATGCAGCTGGAATAAAATAAATGTTAACCAGGTGTTGGAAGCAGACATTTGCCACCTGGCCTGGAGAGGTTTGCTGAATGATGCCATAATTTCCTATCCTTTTGGCTAATAAAAACCTAATAGGTATTTTAAGAAAAAAGTGAGGGAGGGGTGAGAGGGAAGCAAAGGGACGAGAGAGACACGAAATGCCAACAGCCAATACTGTGAGAAAAAAATATTTTCCCTGGAATAATATAAAGTCCATATTAGAGGAATAAAGTGCAATAAAGCCAGGGTACCTCATAGTCTAGGCTTGTATAAAGTCTTGTTCAACTCAGCGGCTATACCAATTTTGACTCAGAGGTGTGATGATACCAAATAGCTTTTAAAACACGACTTTAAAGATCAAAGGATTTCTGTTTAAAGATCAAAGCAGAATGGGTGTTTCTGAATTGAGTGCTCACTCAAAATGAATCAGGGAGTTTTTGTGGGGTTTTTTGTTTGTTTGTTTCTTTAATATAATTGGTTTTACAAGGCGAGTGCGCCTGGAGTGGGGGCATAATCTTTGGCTTGTTTGAAAATTTTGCTGATGTGTTGCAGGCTCTGTTCCTATTTTTCAGCAGGTAACACTCCGTTAGGATTCCCATATCACCAGTCTGAGGCTTGAAGCAGGGCCCTAAATGCTCAGAAGCAGCCAGCCGAGGGATGAAATGGAAGCTGGGACAGCACCAGGCTGCAGGGTGACTGAGGTTTCTCTCCTGAATTCCCTAGGGGCTATGGGCTATCTAGATTACCCCATGTGTGCAAGCTGGGGAGCCTGGGGGTCACAGAGCCTTGCATCAGTGTTCACAAGAACACAAAACCAAAGGGAAAACTGGCACACGGCTGCCTTCACCCAGGCACAGAGTAAGCTATCCTGAGGGAAAGCACCTAAGTGAAAGAGAATCTCCCACCCTCCTGGTAGAAGGCAGATGCAGCAACCCAGACTGCTTGACCTTGAAACTGGAGACAGCCATCCCCAGCCGCCCCATCCGGCTCCCACCAACCCTGATGAACAGGTAGAAAGACAAACCATAACAAGGGGCTCCTTGTGGTTTATTAGGACTAGTATAACTTCAAAACTAGGTGTTTTCAACAAGTATATCACCCTTTTGCTTGCTTGCCATAATATTGAAAACATTACAGAATACCCAGTCACTTCACACCAAGGAAGAAAAAAAAAAAGTAAGGAAATGTCTGTCAGTGTACAGGACATTTTAGGCATTTGTTTATATTCTTTCTGTAAAGGTAAGTGGACATGGGTAGATTTTCTTCCACTAGTAAAAGAAAACAAAATATATGACTTACACTTAAGAATAAAGAGGAGAAAAGTATTACCAAAACATGAAAAAAAAAATGAATTTTCTTCCATACAGCTCCTCATTTTTCAGACACACTCTAACAACATGCACGGTGGACTCCTCTGCACACAGAAGAGCAGCTTCCTGGCTTCTCCCTGGTGAGGGATACTGGGCATGACAGCCTGGAGAAAGTATTCCAACCAACCCAGATATTAACAAGAGTCTATAATGTACACAAACACTGCATCAAGAAAGACTTCCTTCAAGAAGCGCAAACTAAATCAAGACAAACATTTCTATGAGTGACCTAAAGCATTTTCTTACTTCACTGTACTTTCTGGATATCTGGTTCCCTGATCTCACTCCTCCTTATTGTCAGCTTGTCTTCCCTAGGTCATGACATTAGGTTCATTTACATGTAAAGTCCATAGGTTAGTTTTGGAAGACAGGAAAGAGCAAAAGCATGTTAATGAAAATTTAACATTTAACAGAACAGCGTAAAAGTATGGGGCTTAGACAAGTTCATTAATGTGTGAGGTTCAAGTATTTTATCGAATAAATAAAAGGCACACAGGGAAACTTAGAATATCTCTAGCTACCATTTCAAAATTATTATTGTACATTTGGCACAAGAGGGTTTTTTAAGATTAATACATAAAGATTTTTTGTTCTATTTTTCTGTGATTACATTCCTAAGGAAAAGTGCTGTGATATTTGCCAGTAACTTGGACCTGGGTTTTACGACTTGGCAGAATGTCCTCTCAGGGGCCCTATGGAGTGCTGTGGAATATGAGCTGAGCAACCCTCTGTAGTTAGGGATCTGAGAGCCCCAGGGTGCCTAGGTTAGGTTGACACAGGAAGGGGGGGGGCTGTGGGCTGCTGGGGGGACCAGCTCCTGGCCTCTGCATCTGCCCAGGTCTCTCCATCTGTGAGTCTATGTTAGCTCCACTTATAAGCAGTGAGATAAACTGCCCTCTCCCTAGAGGCTCCCTGACTATGTTGACTGCTGGCATCTCTCTGTGGCCAGTTTCAGTGGAAGCCCACATGCCAGCACTAGGGTTCCAGCCCATCTGAGGCTGCAGGGCCACCTTCCTTCTTCCCTGCCACTGGACTTAGGTGTTTCAGTCAATCATTCAACAAACTTATAGTTTCTGCTGTGTGCCAGGCTGACAGCTTGAGAGATGTATGAGTAAACCCAAAAATCAGATGGGGGTGAGGAAGAAGGAGTGGGAAGGTCTGAGAAGACACAGAAATAGGAGGGCTCAGAGAAAGGATCTACACAATCTTTGGAAGAACCCAGCAGAATAAATCTTTACCCTCCACCCCTCTTGGACACAGAGCACACAGGAATCCAAGCAGGTGTCAAGGAAGCAAACAAAGGTGATTAAGGAACAGTTGTGAGGCAGCCCTCAGGAGGCCTAACAGGACAGCAGGACAGGTGGTCCCTCTGCAGAGAGCAGCACACCATCATTATCTAGTTTGCAGATGGACCACCCAGAAAATCTGAGAGCAATTAGGATGGAGAAAAACAAAGGGGGTGGGGGGACTGCTGCTCTGATGAGCAGTGCAGAGTCCCCAGGTTACTTCTGTGTAGGAATCCCAAAGAGAAGCAAGACCTGGGACCAGAAGAAGCTACATGGTGAAATTTACAAAAGGACCAGAGAACAGATTTTTAAAGCACATTTAAACTCTAATTTTTCTATTTTATGATGTTCATATTAACATTTAAAAGTGAATTTTAAACAAGTGAATTTTTAAATTAAGTTGTTTTTTTAAATAAACAAAAAGCAATGGTTGGCTCATGCTTTTTTCTTTGTTTTTTGAGGCAGAGTTGTACACTGTGGAGTGCTGTAACATCATAGCTCACAGCAACCTCAAACTCCTGGGCTCAAGGGATCCTCTTGCCTCTGCCTCTCCAGGGGCCCACCACAATGCTCGGGTGGTGTTTTCTATTTTTAGTGGAGACAGGGTCTTGATCCTGCTCAGGCTTGTCTTGAATTCCTAAGCTCAGGTGATTTACCTGCCTTGCCTTGGCCTCCCAGAGTGCTAGCATGAGCCACCGCCCCCAGCCTCATGCTGTCTTTTAAGGCTGACAGCTCACAACTTCTTTCAATATCATGACTAGCAGTCATGCCATATGCCTGCTAGTCATGCCATATCTAGCCAGATTGTAGACTAGTCTCCTATTCCCTGCACAGGTCAAGCAATGTACTCCTTTGTATACACTATTTCATAAACTCTAATCCCTCCCAAAAGTATTAGCCACCTTCTATGACAGACAGAGAGGCAATCTCGTCACATGAAATATTTTGCACAAGGTCACACAGTAAGGTGGTGGAGCCAAAATTCAAATGCAGGCCTCAGGTCTCTACAAAATGCCTGCGGCCCTCCAAACAGAGTGGGACTTGCTCCCTGCACACAATCAGGGCTGTGCCTTGGAAAATGCCTCTTTCTCTGCCCACAAACACACTCAGTCCTGTCTATTCAAGTCCTTCACATCCTCAGAGCCCTATAGCTCATCTGTCTGCAACAGGAATCCTTCCCTGATTATTTAAGCCAGGTGGCCTCTCAGGTCTCTGCCTCTTCTGAATGTCCTTACTGACCCCAAGTTCAGGACTAATTTCAGAATCTCACAGGCCAGAATGAGATCCTGTCTCAAATTAGAACAAACAAATCAGAGTGCATTCTTATACCACAGGGTTTACAATATTTTCCTTTAAGACAGCTGAAAGGAATTTTAGAATTTTGCTCAGAAATTCTCATTTTACTGAGAGATCATTTCAGCTCACTTAGCAATCACTATATATATACTTGAGATACAGGAGAGCCTATAAGTTGTTTGTAAATGTAATAAAACTTATTAGACTTATGATCCTTAGAAGTTTTTAAGACTGAGATTCATTTTATAGCATTTTGAACATTTATTAACTTAATTTGCAGAGGTTTCCCACTCCCCAAGTTTTGAAGCCTATGAATTAGTTTTTTTCAGATCTCAAAGAAGGTGGTAGATCCTTGAAAAATCAGTAGGTGCTAAGCCCTGTGTCAAAACTGCATGACAGAATAGTCCTGCACACACCACGACCATGTGCTGCTTTTTGTAGGGGTTATACACAGATCTAACACAAACCGAACCTCCTGCCCCCACAAAGTCACAATTTTAAACTTACTGAAGACAGTGATTTTTGAATCATTATGACTACCAATTTTTCTACAGTGATTAGCCTGGCTGCTGTACAACGAACACTTAATAAACTCACTTGCTAAAGATAAAATAACACATCAATAAACACAAAAACCATAACTTCAATCCTAAAATGTCTATTTGAAATTATACTTCTAAAGCCTCTTGACATGCTTGGATTCTTCCTTTCAAAAAATACAAT
Source organism: Loris lydekkerianus (assembly GCA_963574355.1). Taxonomy (NCBI): domain Eukaryota; kingdom Metazoa; phylum Chordata; class Mammalia; order Primates; family Lorisidae; genus Loris; species Loris lydekkerianus. The sequence continues at coordinate 67,559 of CAUYPK010014192.1, forward strand.
TGCTTTGTCTTCATTGCTTTTGCTACAATATAAAACACAACGTGGGAATATCTGAAGCAGTGGTTCTCAACTTTCCTAATGCTGCGACCCTTTAATATAGTTGCTCATGTTGTGGTGACCCCCAACCATAAAATTATTTTCATTGCTATTTTATAACTGCAATTTTTGCAGTTATGCAAAATTCTACTGTTATGAATCGTAATGTAAATATCTGATATTAGGCGACCCCCGTGAAAGGGTTGTTCAATCCCCCAAAGGGTCGCGACCCACAGGTTGAGAACTGCTGAAGCATTCGACTTCTAGATCTTTTGTATAATCTGAATGTATAGATTCCCTTCTTAGCATCAATAGGAGAGTTGTACTCAGAATTTTCTGAACATTCATATCCCTAATAATATAGCAGTGGCTTTCTAGTATACTACAAGTTTTTTTTGGCCATAGGAGGGAAACTTCCTGTGGTAGCACATGTACAGATTTTAACAGAGGGCACTGCAACAACATTTAGACACATGTGATGAAACAAAACTCCTCATGGTCCCCACTTGGAGCAAGTGGCATCATTTGTTCCCGTAGTTCCTATGATCTTTCTCAATCCCAGTAGAGAATAATAATTCATTAAAAATACCTCCCCAGTACCGAAGTGGACTTTAACAAGATTCACACAACTAACTAATAACATGCATTATCTGGCACATAAGCCCTCACCACAAACACTGATCCTTGGGTGGGATAACTGCGCCTGAAATGCAGAAGTCTGGTTTCAAAATCCTCTTTGGTAATACAGCTAAACCTGGACTCCTCTGCCTTAAGATGATATTGCTGTGATGTCCATTTCTGCACGTGGGCTGTTTTTCTACCTCCAGATCCAGTAATAATCCCAGGCCTTACCTGGGGACAGGCCCAACAACCCAGAAAGTCAGATTTCACATGGCCACAGAGAAAATACAACTTAAATCTCACTGAGAATAACCAAAACAATAAAAATTGAGCACGGTGTGCTCTCATGGAGAGCGGAGATGAGAAAAAGACACACAGGACGCAAGTGCGGGAAAGGTTAGAGGACTGTGTTCGTCTCTTTCTGAGAGAGCGGCCCCACCTCTTTCCATTACTGTCCCGAAGCATCTCCTTCCCCATGACTCTGGACTTGGTTTCCAGCTCCTGCACCTCCTCCAGCAATGTCTTTTTGCAGGTGTGCTTGGCCCTGTATATCATGAGGGAAAGACAAAAAAACATGGCACAGGAACTTGACACAGCTGTAAAGACCAGTGAGTGGTTGCTCTCCTCTCAAGCCACACCCGATGCTGTCTGGCTGAGGCTTAGGGCCGCGTGGACTGTTCAAGGTGTCTGACAAGGGCTCCACCTCCACAGGACCATGAATATCAGGAGCCCCTCCCCTAACACCAAAGGACCAGATGTATGTAGGTCTGGTGTGGGAGCCCAGTTATTCAGATGCAAAACCCTCGACTTGGAGTCAACACAAATATAAAAACACAGATTTTCCATCTTTCTTTTCTCATCATTAAGGTCCATATGCATAGGCCTCAATGGCATAATACAACTTACAAAATTATAAAAGCAAGCTGGCTTTTCTATTACAATTTGAACCTCAGCTCTTCTTAAACCATAGCAAAAGTTACCTGCACCCTTTTTTCCAATGAAAAAGAAACATCTCCCAATGTTCAGATAATTGGTTGATCTCAGGGTCTTTCTAAAATTGAGACTGAACAAGGTTAAAATTGAACTACTGGTTGGAAATAACCTAGGTGAAGAAAACGCTCAAAAACTAGCAGCCCACAGCAGGTTTCCTTATTATGAAAAGCAATGCATTGATTTAACTGCTATACAAATACATGGTAAGGATGCTGCTGGGTACCGGGACGCAAAGACAAAATAAAAACAAACAGCAAACATATCTGCACAGAAACAGAAACAGTGTAATGGGGACATTCTGAGGACAGAGGTCGGTTCAGATACTGTTGCCCACCCTCCACCTTCAAGAAAAGAAAGTCTGGTAACACCAAGTCATCTCCTAACACTCAAGTTAATCTATAATGGAGTATTAGCTTCAAGATGCTCGCATATGTGCCTGTCATCCTCTCCCACAAAGTAAACAAGAGAAAACCACACAGGTTTTAACACTTAATACCTTAATTACTTCAAACAGTGTCCTGAGACTCAGCATTGATAAAAATACTGCAGTTCAAAGCAGAGGCTGTGGAATTTTAATTTAAACAGTAAACGGGAAAAGAAAACATCTAACCTTTTAAGGGAAAGGAGATAGTAAAAAATTCAAATGTATACTGTTCAATATTATTGAATGTGTGCAGCCCCAAACTTTGCCCTTATCTCCAGGGCTTATGAGGCTGGACTGATAATCAACTGACTTGTGTGCCCTAGCCTGTTCTGAGCCGCTGGCACACAAAATTCCCAGAAGGACATCTGGCTTCCCCCCCCCCCCCTTTGAGGACGCCTCACTCCACCAGCATCTGCTCATCCTGCCCCCACCAGCAGGGCTAGAACAGTCCCCCTTGGTATCTTCTTGGCTGGCAGAGAGGGGGTTACCAAGGAGGAGGCTGGAATAGGAAAACTTGGTGTCCTTAGGTAGACCAAGAAAAAAGAGACTCCAGCCCACCACACTGAAGCTGCCTATTTTCATTTATTCACTAAATGGCCTCAGAGGCAACAGCTTGATGTTCACAGGCCTTGTATGTGTTCTCAGTGGATCAAACTGCATCTGTATCCGAGAGTTACTCAGCAGTTCAGATAGTTTCCACGAGGCTACCTCCTGGGACCTAGCCTGGGAACTTGCTATTGGGGAATACTCAATTGCAACAGTGGGGGTCAGCCAGCTATTCTTTTTGCATGTAGCACTTGGGTACAAAGGATGCTAGCAATTTAAAACTGCTGTCTCAAGCACCTTTATCTAATAAGGTCTGAATTGAAAAAATGATTCTAAAATCGCCCCTTTCAGTCTACATGTGAATGGATTAAAACGTAATATTTATAGGTGACAGAGTCAGGCTGTAAGCATCAGCCAGTGGCACATCATTTGGGTATCACCATGAGCCAGGGTTTGGTGTGTTCCAAATTGCAGCTTTCACAGAGTAAGTGGGTATCTGTAAACGTGGCCCAGAGCTTGCTTCATCTAACTCCACATCAAGAGGCCAGATGACCACAGAAGGGTGGAGGTGCTTGGCTGCTGACACATGAGTATAGATTCATCTGTGACCTTTCAAGGGATATGGATTCCAAAGAGCTTTTAAAAGAAATAGATTGGTTTAGGATAGTGACCCTTCCGTCTTTTTATTTCTGAAGCTTTTTCCTAGACTCTTCCTTTTGCTTGCAAAGACAGTTGAGTAAAAAGAGAATTTTAAGTTCTAAATGTAGATGCAAAAGTAAATACAATGTGCTTCAAAAGAAATTAGTTTCATTAGAAAGTTTTAAAAAACAGGCCCATTGTATATAGAAATTACTCATTACCTCTTATTTCCATTTAACTGCCTATCTGGGATTATAATAAGGAAATGAAATCATTCTGGAATTGGGGAATGTATGGTGTGATGAATGGTAAAGTACAGTAGATACAGATAGATAAAAGAAAACTGGTTCCTCTGTGTTCCATGGCCTTGAGCTTTATATTATTTTAATAAAGCAATAACAACAAATTTCCCCTCGATGAAAATCTGAACATGGCAGCTTACCTAAGCATGTTGTCATAGGTAAGCATTTTGGAAGAGTATAAGCTAAGGAATATTAAACTAGTTCTGGGCAATTTAAACTTCATGCTTCTAATAAAATACTCATTAGCCAGGTATCAAATGTAATCAATCAATTATTTTAATAAAAGATAGGTTAGTTTGGTCCCTCGTGATTAGCAGGATAATAGTGTAGACGTTTATGGCGTTCCAAATCTGATTTAAGATAGTCTAATAATGAATCTTCATCCAGAAAGTTGACAGACTTCATGGAAAAAGTGACTGAATTACCTCAATTTGCTTCTCTGTTCTCCTCCTAAAATGGAAGCAAGAGACTTGGGTGAAGAAAGGGGGAAAATTTAGACAGAGCAACTCCCTTTCTTAAGCACTCACAGAGATGAATGTGGAAAGACAGGGCTACCTTGTGCTAGAAGTTAAAAGCCCTTTCAAAAGAGAACATAGCCACCAACATCCAAAGCAGAAGGCTCAAGGCAAAACTGAAGAACTGCAGTAATACTATGGCAAGATCTGTAACCTGGCCATGTGGTGCTATCACAGAACAATTTCTAAAGTTGCTCCTTAATTCCCATTCACTGGGTAGTCAAGGTGCTTCACTGCATTATCACACCTCAGTAAATATTTGACAACTTAAACCAAATGATGGGTGATTGGGGATGATCGGGACTAGAATTTTTGTTCAGTGTATGGGAAGAAAAAAACGACACATTTTCTAAAACTGTAGTTCAGAAAGAAAAATCCCAAGTGAAGCTATGTGGCCTTGGCAGAGGTAAACAAGTCAGAATGTGCCTTCTCTTATTGAGTGACACCTCTGAATTTACTTGCCTTGACAACAAATTTTCCAGGCTCTGAGTATAATATTGAGTTATAATATAGACCAGAGGGAAAATGCCCAAATATACTCACAAAATCCTTATTTTTGAAGAGATAGGTGACTGTAGTTGAGACATTAAATAGATATTACAAATTGAGCATATATGTAATTTGGGCAAATACTCCAGGTGACACCAATATACACTATCTCTGCCACTCCTCCAAATAAAACAAGACAAAAATGTGTTTCAGGAAGTGACTCTGTAATTCAGCAGGGACCTTCCCCACTCAGCCCAGAACTGAGATACAGTCAGCTCCTAGGAAGAGTTGTGTGTTGGGTTCACGGTGCTGGTGTCAGATAGCAGGCTTGAGAGGAACAGCACACAGGACCCACCTCCCCTGCACCCACCAGCACCACCACCTCACAGAGCCCTGGTCCCTGCACTAACCTGACCTTCCTTGGAAAGGAAATGATTATTACTCATTCCATATGGTGGAGCTGTAAGTGTTTGATTTATCCTTTTTAAAATGTAAATGGTGTTAATTTTATAGCACCAGGGGAAACCAAAAACAAGTGTCAAGTTTTAGGGAATAGATAATTTGCTTCATGGTGACAGGGAATTTTTTTACTTGGAATGCACTGGAAAACATCCAGAAAACAGACAAGGAGGCACAGAGGCTTTGTAGTCTATAAACATTCTCTTTGAGATGGAAGAAAGATATTTTCGCTAAAGTCTTTTGCAAATGTATAGTCTCAATAAAATGCTTTTAATGACTATAAGATAGCATGGTTAAAATAGACTAATTTATACGCAGGTTACTATCTCTCAATCACTACAGATTGAAAAGGCCATCTAATATAGGCAAGACCATGCTATATTTATCTAAAATAAATGAGTTCAGCAAGGGAATATATTGAGCCAAAATTGGACCTATTGGCTGAAAGAACAAATAATAGAACACTTTCTTACAGTACATCTATTAGATTAAGAAAATACCCTTTCTGGGTATAATATTTTCATTTCTGAGGATTTTTATCCTATTATTTACAGAACATAGTTTTAGCAAATAAAATGGAAATAGTGGTAAATCAAAGCACTTAAAAATTAGAATTATTTAATTTTTACTAACAGTTGAAAACTCATTGAATAGGGAAAAAAAAAATAGGTCCTATAGCTTTCTTTTCTCTTCTCTCTGCATTAGGAATGATCAGTTGTCAAGATAATGCCGAAATGAAGACTTTTTCAAAAGACATCCTTAACTGTCAGACAAGAATAATTCTCATTGAGTATGGGAGTAATGGAGAGATAAAAATGAAATCTGACATCTTTTCCTGGAAGGTGCAGATTAAACTCTCAATTCTCTACCTTAGGGCTCCATAATAATTACACTTTGCCCAAAGTAAAGCCAAGCTAGAAGTCTGAATTTTTCAGGGAAGTTGGCAACTATTTGTAGAGAGAACTGAACCCACCCTCAACAAAAATCACTATTATCTCATTTGGAGTATCCTCTCTAAATGATGAAATTAAAATTTATGTTATCTTGGAACTTACTGTTTGATATTACACACAAGATATTTTGGAAATGATATATTTTAAAACATAGAAGCAAAATTTATGAATTAGTATGACTGAATTATTTCCTATAGTATAATTCCATTCTTGTGATTAGTTTACATGTTTATGCTAAAATCACTCTCTAGAAGAATTTTATTATAAGGATTCCTACTGTGGATTGTTTGGAAAAATGAAGACTACTTCCTTCTTGTAATTTGAAATGACTCAAACATGCACATATGACTTACATATACACAATTTTCCTGGCAGCAGGGGACTGAAAACCAGGCCATATTTGTGATCATTGGACAATGAGTTTAAGACACAGAGAAAGGAATTTTGAGTCATCCTTCCTCAACCTAATGGGGCAGGTCTGTACTCAGAAAGCTCTTCCTTATAATCATGCACAGGGCCATGCCCCTGGTGACCTCCACACCATCTCTCTCAGCACTCCTTTTGGCCTGTATTTTCATATCAAGATGAAGCGCAAGTTAAGTGAGTAGGGCTCCGGCCCCATATGCCGAGGGTGGCGGATTCAAACCCAGCCCCGGCCAAGCTGCAACAAAAAAATAGCTGGGCGTTGTGGCGGGCGCCTGTAGTCCCAGCTGCTTGGGAGGCTGAGGCAAGAGAATCACGTAATCCCAAGAGTTAGAGGTTGCTGTGAGTTGTGACATCATAGCACTCTACCCGAGAGCGGTACAGTGAGACTCTGTCTCTACAAAAAAAAAAAAAAAAAAGTTTTGCTGGCAGGTGGTAGGAGATCTGTGTTTTCCAGAGCTTCTGCAGTGAAAGACAATTACACAGACAGAGGAGCCAAACTTACGGTCACCGCTTCATTTTTCAACTTACGCTCTCCACGCCACGTCTTCAATCAAACAGGCAGTAGGAACCAGAAATAAGCCTAACCAGAAGTGTGCGGAGCTCAGGACCATAGTTGCCTGCAAGAAACAGATGTGATGTGTGTATAAATACTTTTTCTTTCATAAACAGCAAGACATAATTTAATTAATATAAAGCAGCCTACAACACAAAAGTACAGAAAATATTAAACTGAAGGAGAGGCAACTCATGCACCTAGCAGGAAATGGAGCTCTGAAAGCCTCTGGTTTTGTAGTTTGACAAGTGTTGTCTCTTTAGAACTGCTCTAAGGCCCTTCTGATGAGAATGCTGTCCTAAATCCTTCCTTAAAAAGAAATGTCGGAGCCAATACTGCTTCACTCAGGAACAGACTGTGCCTCATCAGCAGAACTTCCTTCACTGCGCATTCATCTCTGAGCCAGTACCCAGGTCTCAGCTACTTGGTACAGGGTATGGTGCTTCTCCCACCCAGAAAACAGATAAATAGGTTATGGTCCTCACCTTCAAGGAATTTAAAATTCTGTGGTATAATATACACCAAGTAGAATATAGTAAATACAGTATGAATCATGAAAATATCCTAAGGTGCTTCTAGGAAGACTATTTTTTTCTTTTCGTTTGGAGCTAGAATCTCACTCTGTTGCCCTGGGTAGAGTGCCATGGCATCATCACCACTCACTGCAGCCTCACACTCCTGGACTCAAGCAATCCTCTTGCCTCAGCCTCCTGAGTACCTAGGACTACAGGCACCCACCACCATGCTAGGCTAGTTTTCTATTTCTGGTAGAGACGAGGTCTCATTCTTGCACATGCCGGTCTGAAATCCCCCTTGGGATTCACCTGCCTTGGCCTCCCAGACAGAGTGCTATGATCACAGGCATGAGCCCCTATGCCCCACCTGGAAAGACCTGTTAAAGAGGACAGACCATGAGAGTTGCCCAGTAAGATGAAGAGGATTTCAACAGACAGAGAGGATTAGAGGGAGGAAGTTTTCAAGCAAAAAGGAAAGATAGGCAGAGCAGCAGAGAACACAGTTCTCCAAGAGGCAGACTTTCCTCCCAGTACTCTGGGTATGGGAGAGCTCTGGAGGACGTGGATAGAGAAGGTTTTAAGGAACAGAATTGTAAGGCCAAGTTAGATGTTAGGTGAATTGAAAAGAGAACTTGGGGCCAAGGTAGACGGAGGGAGGAGTTTAATCTGAACAGAAATGAGGGTCTGAGGAACAGATTCTTTACATTTGGGTTTCAAGTGAGCAAAGCGTGGAAGCATGGAGTGGGCCAGAAACTGGCAAGCTGGCTGGGAAAGACAGGCTACCTAGGAAAAGGATCAAAGCTAAAAATGTGACCACACCCTTCTCCTTCACTGGGTTTTCTTCTCTGGAGTCCTCAACCACTTTGTGCTGCTGGAATAAATGTTTTGCTAGAACTCACTGCTAAGTGGAGTGAGACCTTTAGAAGGAGGGAGAGAAAAGGGCAGAGGGACTGAGGGACAATTAACCCAGAGACCCTTGAGGAGACTTGGAGGGGCTGAGAAAATTTGGGGGCATGGAGCAGCTCCCGTTGTATAGTACTAGGAGGTGGTCCACCTCATTCAAGCCCAGCATTTCCTCATCAAGCACTCCCTGGTTTACGTTCTCTGTTCCAGCAAAGAGTCCTATGGTTCATCTGTGTCCAGCACGTCCCTGCTGCAGGGTCTGTCCTCACAGTGTCCTCGCCCCAGTCCTGGGCGCCCCCCACACCCATGTGGCCAAGCCCACAGCTGGCCACAGCCCTCTGCCTCTGAGCCCCATCACAGAGGCCTGTCTATGGTGCTTGGCATTTTATGACAATTGACCTGAGAAGCAGTGAGGTTTGGTGAAAGAGAGCCCAGCTCTAACCCTGGCTTGGGGAGGACCTGTTCTCAACCACAAGTACTAACTTTTGTAAAAAAAATTTTAAACTTTAAAAATATGTGAGCACATGTCTCCCTATTCAATGACACACCTCAAAGTTCATCCTAAGGAAGGAATGTGTAAAAAAGTACAAGCATATTCATGAGGATGCTATGCTATCACAGAAATTAGGAAAAAATGGCCAAGAAGAGGAATTAGTAAACATATCATGGTACTTGCATGCAACAGTCCTCTGTGAAATGATTAAAGTGATGCATAATTGTATTTGCTGACAGAGAGAGATGTTATATTACATTGCTAATAGAAAATATGGGTCGTAAGATAACACCTCACAGGGGACCTATTGTGGGAACAGTGGCTAAGGAAGTGCAATTGGTCTGAGCTTCAAAATCACCCTGGAGGTGTTAGGCTGGATGTGCAACCTACACAGCACCACACCTTACGCATGTCGATGTTGAGGCACATCAATATGTACCACATGTTTTGTAGTCCTATTTTGGTATGTTCTCCCCTTAAAAACAAAAACAAAAACATTGTAGGATGTCAAAACCAGTGAGGTGTCCCAGGCCCCGATGGAACCGAGAGTACCTACCCTTCACTAACGTACATGCTTGTATGTTCAGGAAAAACACGTGGAATGGTATATTGAAATGAGTATTATTTGTAGCAATTGGTGACTGGTATTCTCAAATATTTGTCTATCTTTACTCCCTGCTGCTTCTACAGAAAACATGAACTACTTTTTATAATGTATAATATTGTATAACACACGTGTGTAGCTCTGCACATACCTTACTATGAAAATTTTGAGACAGATTGTGTTATGGTCCATGATTTCACTTCTAAGAAAACAGTTGACAGCATCCTTTCTGATTAAGCCATGCAAGTTTCAACTTGCTCAGCTTACAGGTGTTGCTGGGAGGGATTCATTTATTTTTGTTCATGCAGATTTTATGTTTCTTAAATTTTGTGTATCTAAAAACTTTTGTAATGATCCACATATAATATATATGTATAATAGCTAAACTCAACTCCCTCTCTTGAATCAAGAAAACCACATGCTCAAGGTAATTCAGAGGTCTGTGGGGTGGCCAGCCTGAGCATGTTCACCTTCAAGGAACGCAGCACTGAAAAAGAATTCCCCCCAAAAAATCAAATGAAGACCAACGAGCTGTTCACTCTACTCAGTTCCTCAGGGTTAATCCAAATATGTGGAGGAGCCATGGACCCAACTTGAAGGAAGCATCTCACTGCTGCGACATCACTGGGGGCCAGACACAAGTTGGTATCAGGAAACATACTCCCAAACTGAGCCTGACATAGAGAGTTTGGTTTAATGGGGCTTAGACAGCTGTGAATATCTCCAAGGTGTCCCACCTGGGTTTTCCCAAGACTTGGTGTTATCCATTTTGCTGGCTTTGTTGGACTCCTTTTGGCTAGAGTGGCGGTTCTCAACCTGTGGGTCTTGACCCACAGGAACTGTATTAAAGGGCTGTGGCATTAGGAAGGTTGAGAATCACTGGGCTAGAGGTTCAAAAGTAAAGAAGCTGGTGTAGCCACTTGGTTTCATGGTATTAGCTGCCTCTACCTATTATCCACAAAAAGCCCTCACATTTGTCCAGGTCAGTGGGGAGAAATTATACAACTGGGGTTTATGAGGGTACATAGTCGTAGAAGATTTGTGGAAGGGGAACTTTCAAAAGCCAGGAAATGTGAAGAATTCAACTGGAAATAAGTAGAAAACGCCATGCTTTGGCTTATTTTAATCAGATATAGGTAAATATTAGAAACTCTATACAGTAAATCAATATTTCTGTAGAAAAATGTCAGGGAAGTCAGTACTGAATGTATTAAACTGAAATTATTCATTGGGAAAAGCCATACTATTTATCTTGGGTGATATCATCCTACGAGCAAACTAATCTGAAATCCTGTCACCTAGAGATAATGTTGCTATTTATGCACGTAATTAAAATCTAAGTTTAAAAAGGAAAGAAAATTTGGAGAACTCATAAAGTTACAGAAACAAGGAAAAACACAGAAAGGAAAAAAAAAATTCCAATCCATCGCCACTGAGCAGCAGTAACACAACAACAGAGCAGTTTTGCTATAATGACAACTGGGTTTCTGAGAATAGCTGTCGTTGCGATCTCTACCTCCTCGCCTCAGTCCTCCTTGCCCCTCTCCTTCCTCTCGAAAAAGGCTGTTCTGTTCAAAAGCCAAGGGAGCTTCTGCTTTGTTTTTGAGGTTTGGCTTTCCAAAAGCCTGTTTTCCACGTGCATGCCAAAAGTTAAATCCTCTTCTCTTTTTAGTATGAACCCTTTTAGGAAGGGTGGCAATGCAAGTTCCAAGTCGATTTGCTCAGGGTGCCAGAGGAACAGTTGAATAGCCAGGAGCTGTGCACCCCTCAAAAGAGCTGAGTGAGAGGCAGGTGTGCTGAACACCCATCACCTGCTGGGTACACACATTCTAAGTACACCAGAAGGAGACAAGCTGTAGCTCTGCAATGCAGAAGAGAAAATACCATGGCCAGGTACTTCAAAAGCCCACACAAACTTGTCACAGGACAAAGGGAGCAAATTCCAAGCAAATTCCTGAAATCATTCATGTCTACTCTTCCCCCATACAATGTCCCTATAAGCCTGGTGCCAATTTTAAGCTTAGCTTTCCTGAATACAAGGGTTGTTATCTCCGTTCAATACCCTGGCACATCCTCTGAAGATTCAGAAACTCTGTGTGAATGCAAATGAAGTTTTGAATAAATCACCATGTGACCCCAGTGCACCTGTGCACCTCTGATAGCTCAAAAACCACCCTGTGCACCCAGTCCTGATGCTGACCCAGCAATCCACTGGCATGCCTATGGATTCCTGGCACCAAGTACATGCAAACCCACAGCTGCTGGCACAAGAATCTGCCAACTTGGCCTCCCTATCTCCTGCAACTGACAGTGGGAGGGGTGAGACAATCACCTATAAAATAATACTCCTAAAAAAATTAGTGTCATTAAAAACAAAAGGTAGAAAAACACACTATTTTTGACAGTGGGTTTTATCAATGTTTTTCTCACCGAAGCATAAGAGAGTTTTATCAATAGACCTTACTAATTTTTGAAATGCCAAAAGTCAGTGGTGGTTTATTAACATAATAACGTGGTAACAGTTTCTCAAAAGCATGCCTTTATATTCTTAAGGAGCATATTCACCCTCCAAGATGAGGAGGCAATGCTTTCTGGAGGTTATAATTTAAATACATGAAAATGCACAAATCTTAAGTTCTAAGAGTTCTGACAACTGCCTATACCACCCCAAACAAGGTCTAGAACATTCCACTACATTCTCTAGGGCCCCTTTTGGACAATTCTCACCTCCCATAGGTAATCACTGCCTGACTCTTGTCACTATAGTTAAGTTTTCCCTATTCTAGAATCACATAAATGGAACAATAAAGTACGAATTCTTTTAAATCTGTCTTCTTTTACTTAACATAATGTTTCTGAGATTGATCCCTATTGTTGTACAATATCTGTAACTCACTCTTTTAATTTTTTTGAATAGCACTCTGTTGTATGGCTATTTCATAATTTGTTTATCCAGGCTCCTGTTGATGGACATTTAGATTATTTCCAGTTTGGGCCTATAATTAAAAATAAGGCTGCTATACAAATGCTGTATATGTCTGTTGTGTATGTGTTCATATGCTTCCAATTTGGTGAGGTGAGCAGCTGGGAGTGGTATTGCTCTGTCACATGAAAAGTATATTTGATTAACTTTAAAAGAAACCTGTAAGGAGTTCCCCAAAGAGGCTATTTGAATAAAGCAAAGTAAGAGCACTCCCATTGCTCCATGTCTTTGCCAACACTTGGTGTTGCCAGTGTTTTTGATTTTGGCCCCTCTAATGGGTTACTAAGGTCATGATACTGTGTATGAGGCGGGACCACCCTGGCAAACATTATCACCATCCAGAAGCTATTTAAGGCAGAAGATTCACAAGAGGGGGCCACTCTCCACCAGCAGGCAGGAAGGATCAGACAAGGTTAGAAGCTCTGGAAAGGAAACTGATGTAAACATGAACTCCCTCCCCAAGACCTACAGAGTAGAGTGTGTTCTTGTTTCGAATTGAGGGTAACATTTAAACTCTTGTTTTGATGGTGAGAAGACATTTCTTAGTTTTCCCAAACAGGGTATGAAGAGGTAGAATGTTGTTATTGGACTTTGCCTACTTACTTGAGAGAAAAATGAGGCTCTTAAATTCCTCAAATGATAAATTTGTTTTCCTTTTGCAGTAATAGTCATTGTTTTAACTTCCTATCTTTCTCTTCAGCACCCAATTTTACAGAACAAATGTTTGATCTAACCCAGTGGTTCTCAATCTTCCTAATGCCATGACTCTTTAATACAGTTGCTCATGTTGTGATGACCTCCAACCAGGCTGGAAATCTAAGATAAGGGTACCAGCATGCTCAGGTTCTGGCAAGGGCCCTCTTTCTGGCTTGCAAAAGGCCCCCATCTCACTGTGTGTTCAGATCACTTCTTTTTCAGTGCATAGACTCTGAGAGAGTGTGAGCAAGCTCCCGGATTTCCCAGTTTGTAAGGGCACTAATATGATCATAAAGGCCCAACCTTCAGCCTTTAGGCCAACCTCAGCTAACTCTAGTTATCTGCTAAAGGTCCCACCTCTTAACACTATCGCATTGGAGGTAAAGGCTTTGACATTTGAATTTGGGGAGGAATATAAATGTTCAGCCCATAGCAAGCATGGACAGACTGCATTAAGATCCACTTGGGGCTCTGCCATTTACTCATCACTTCACCACCCTGCCTCAGTTTCTCCCTCTGTAAAATGGGAAAAATATAGCACTTGCCTCTTAGGGTTATTGTGAGGCTTAAATGAATTAATAAATGTAAAGCACTGTAAAAAGTGTTTGGCACTGGGTACACATCAGACACATTACTTATAACTGATTTCTGGTTTACACTATTGACTATGATGACAATTCTTAAGTAGACATCCTAGACATGGTCATCAGAGAAGTTAAAAATTCATGAATGAGTTCTAAGGGAGAATCGGGTACCAAAGAGAACGATCTGTTCCAATTGCCAGGAGAAGGCTTACCCACCACTGTTCCCAGAGGGGCATGAGAGTTGAGCTGCATGGTACAGAAGTCTCAAATTATATTTGGAACAAGGTGTTTACAGGTCACAGACAGTGAGCGTTCACAGCGAAGGCTGCAGATAGAAAGCTAAAGTCTATTCTCTATACTCCAGTATAAGCATCATCCCCTGGCACTTAACGCCTATTTGCTGCCTTCTATTTTTATGAATTGATGGAGAAGAATCTCTCACTGTGCAGGGCTACCCCAGGCTTCTCATCTCCATAGAATGCTAACCAGGATGCTCAGATATTGCTCTCTGATGCGGAAGGATGTTCTCCAATAACTTTCTGTCCAAACAGAAAAGGAAAGAAGAAGGTATCATTGCTCACAGAAAGTGCCGTCCACAGGGCTACACGATAAAAGGCTGAACATGGTGACTGAATCCCAGGCTCGGGAAGAGGAAGGTGAATCCCAGCCCAGACTGTGCTCTGGAGCCTCAGCTGTTTCCAGGGGGGTGAGGGGGCTGTGGGAACTCCTCCAATTACACAGAGTTCAACAGCCCATGGCCATCTGCTTGTCTAATCACAAAATGAAAAGCAATTTCAGAGCTGGAAGTCTTAGAGACCATCGTGGCTGTCCAGGTTTTCTGTACAGTAATTGTCTCTGACGATGATAAAGACTGCCCTTGTCCCCACCATAACAGCAGGCTTACAGGTTCTGATGGAAAGCAGCCACCAACAGGGCTCGATAGCAGTGACCCTGGGAAGGACGATGCCCTGAGCTGCTACTTTTCTCACTGGAATTAATGATGATGTACACAACGGAGATCGCGTAATAGCATGTATGGGGGTCATTATTAATGTTTTGAGATACACAAAAATCGAGAAACATAAAATATGCAGAAACAGAAACAATGAATCCCTCCCAACAACATCAATGAGCCCAGCAAGTTGAAACCTGTGTGGGTGAATGAGAAAGGACGCTGTTGACTGTGTTTCGTGGAAGTGAAATTATGGACTGTAACACAGTCTGTCTCAGAACTTTATAGCAATATACATATTCACACAAACATTTTAAATAAAAAATATTTTATCTCCCTGAAAAGTCCTTACCCATCACTCCTCTGTACTTCCCTGTATCCTAAATGAGAAACCAGTGTGCTAGTAGTTATATCAAATCACATGCTTGCAAGACACAGCTGCCTGGATTTTCAGTCTCACCCAAACATTTGGAACACACATAATTTCATATTACAACCAATAACATTTTCATAATACATATGAGTGACTTTTTTTTTCCTCTACAACCAGAAACCACAAATGAGTATCATTTTTGAGATGCAACATCCCGGGGCCTCGGAGGGGCATGTCCTCTCTCTGCCCCTGTCAGAGACAGTCCATGGTGAGTTTGAGAATGAAATCAACAGTCTCAAATACAAATTTGGGGTTGAAAATAATGTACATTTTATCATATGATGTATAAATCAGTGGGCACAGGACATTCACGGCCAATGAAAGCAAGAGCCAAGGATGTTGGGGGCGGCATAGAAAGGCCTGAGCAACTGACCTTTAACCATACCATGACTGTGCTCAAATCCAGGTTCCTCCTGCTCACGGCTATGGATCAAGTTGTTCTGCCTTCCATCTGGTTGAATATGTTAGGGTACTTCTCAGTCTATATCTCAGAATTGAGATCTACGAGAAGGACTCATAGGAGGGGAGTGAGGTCCACTTGGGAACAGGCTTCTGGTCCCCTCCTCCTCACTAAGCAAGGTGAGCGTGTGTCAAGGGGGCAGAGCTGTGGGACGCGTAGGGACTGACTTAGCAGCTGAGTGTGGGGGACAGTGACAGCCGTCACTGTGGATTCACGTACACCTGGGATGAACTGTGTCTCTGAGCTTGGCCCTGAAACACTACAGCAGGTTAAATAACCTCTCTGTGCCTCAGTTTCCTCTCTATAAAATCAAGACAGAAGCAGTGCCTAGCTCCAGGCTGGTGTGCCTCACAGGCAGCGAGCCGTGTTCATGCTCTAGTACTTTCCATTCTACCAGAGCCCTGGGCCGCCCTGATGCCAAAACATTCAAAAATAAGCACATATTTCTTCCTTCCTCAAATCCTACCTTACCTCCCCCAGTCCCAACATGTGTATAGTACCAAGTGCTGATCTTGAAACAGCTATGACTGTAAAATGACTTAGCAGGAGTTGATGAGCTCAGTGTCTGGAACTCAGTACCAGGCGTCTGAGCCCTTGCCAGCTGGCTGCCATCCAACCCTCGGCCGGCCTTCCCAGAGCAGAACAATCCGGGACTCCTTGATGAGACATTTTCTTCAATGTTTGCTTTAACTCTGACAACTGCAACTGAAATTCAGTAGCAGCTTGTAGCTCCCGACCCCAGGGACTTCTGCATATTTCTCTCGCTCCCCAGCTCCCCCCAGTCCTCTGTCTCTGTCTCCCTCTCCCCATTTCTTTCTTCCCCTCTGTCTATCTCTCCGCCCATCTCTCTCCCTCCTCCGATTTCTCTCACTCTTTCCTTCTCAGTCTCTCCCTCTTCATCTCTTCCCCTGTTTCTCTTTCTTCCCTTTACCGCCTCTACATCTGTCTCTCTCCTCATCTCTCTTGCTGTCTCTCTCCATCTCTCCCTCAGCTCACTCTCTCTTGTAGTCATCCTTTCTACTGCTCCTCTAATAACAGAATTCTCTTTCTTTTAATAGAAAAATGTTCTTGGGGGAGAAAAGACTTGACCTAATAAAGATTTTAAGACAACCAATGAAAACTGCAAAAAGTATCCATCCCAAGTACCAAATTGAGAAAGGAAAATAATGCTTTCTATAATACTTTTAAAGTTGATTTCTGTCTTTCATGAAACCAGTAACATCATAACCACCACCAACTCCACCTCCTTCTACCAGTGCTTTTTGGGTACTTCCTACGTGCTGATCTCAGTTACTTCTCAGAGACGTGAAGATGCAGGGAGCACATGCCCCCAGACCTCATCTACAGGAATCCACATGCATTTGACAGGCTGGGCAAGTATCGCAGACTCTTAATAGTTATTTGTCAATTCAACACACTGCTGGACGCACATCAGGATTTGGTAGCACATGCCTTAATCACACTAAGCTCCCAGTATCCCACATAATACACATGCATATTTTTATATTTTTGTCTAAAACTAACGCTCACTCCTTGCCCCTCTTCCACAGCATTTCCCATTTCATAGTTGATGTCCTGGCCTCAGGCACAAGTGAGGCAGGCCTTGGTTTCAGCTTCTGCTCACTTCTGTCAAACCCCCTTTCCTAGGTACTACCTTGTATATTATTATTATTATTTCTAAGCCCCACAAAAACTCTTGCAAAAGGGTTACAAATTGTTCCCATTTTCAGATGAGGCAACTGAGGCTCAGCAACTGAGTTTAAGTCCACACAGGAAGAGGCACAGTCAGGGTTTGCAGCCAATTCTCTCCAACTCAGAGATGCATATTCTTAAAAGACAATGGTTTTACTGTCTACTGCATAATTTACTAATTTTTCTGCAGTATAATTTGCTAGCCTTTCAATAGCTTTTATTTTAATCAGTTATAACCCCTTAAATTTGCATCATCCAGCTTCCATTTTTAGCTTCAAGATCCCAATCTAGCTTTACCATATGTAAGTTAATTCTTTTTTTTTTTTTTTTTTTTGTTGAGACAGGGTCCCACCCAATTCCCCTGAGCAGAGTGCAGTGGGCGTGGTAGCTCACCACAACCTCAGTCTCGGGCTGCGGGCACCCCGCTGCCTCAGCCTCCGGAAGCCGCTGGGATTACAGGCGCTCGCCGCCGCGCCCGGCTGGGTTTTTCCATTTTTTTCATGAGTCGGGGGTCTCACTGTCGCTCAGGCGAGTTTCGAACTCCTGAGC